>PVKP010017333.1:0-46365 GCA_004027715.1 Plecturocebus donacophilus
AAAAAGAAAACTACAGACTAATGTCTATCATGAACATAGATGCCAAAATCATAAAAAACAACCAAATTCATAAAAAGCAAACCAAATCATAAAAATCATAAAAATCATTTTATGCAAATCATAAAAAGCAAACTAAATTCAACAGCACATCAAAAAGTTAATTCATCTTACTCAAACAGACTTCATTTCTAGAATGAAAGCTTGGTTCAACATATACAAACCAATGTGATTCACCACATAAAGAAAATTAAAAACAAAAATATTATGATCATCTCAATAAATGCAGAAAAATCTTTTGATAAAATCCAAAACTCCTTTAGGATTAAAAACCCTCAAGAAACTAGACATCAAAGGAACATACTTCAAAATAATAAGAGCCATCTATGGCAAACCCACAGCCAATGCCATACTAAACAGGCCAAAGCTGGAAGTATTCCCCTTGAGAACAGGAACAAGACAAGGATACCCACTCTCACCACTCCTATTCAACATAGTACTGCCAGGCCCAACCAGAGTAATCAGGCAAGATAAAGAAATAAAAGGCACACAAACAGAAAAAGAAGTCACTCTATCTCTCTTCATTTATGATGTGACTCTATAACTAGAAAACCTTAAAGATTCCAACAAAAGGCTCCTACAGTTGATGACTTCAGTAAAATTTCAGGATAAAAAAAAGTAATGTACAGAAGTTAGCAGCATTAATATGCACAAATACCATCCCAGCTGAGAGCCAAATCAAGAACATAATCCCATCTGCAATAGCAACAAAGGATTAAAATACCTAGGAATACAGCTAACCAAGAAGGTAAAATATCTCCACAAGGAGAATTACAAAATACTGCCAAAATAAATCAGAGATGACACAAATAAATGAAATAATATTCCATGCTCATGAATTGAAAGCATCAGTGTCTTTAAAGTGACCATGCTGCTCAAAGCAATTTATAGATTCAATGCTATTTCTATCAAATTACTAATGACATTTTTCAAGGAATTAGAAAAAAACTATTCAAAAATTCATATGGAACCAAAAAATAGTCCAATAGCCAAGGCAATTCTAAACTAAAAAAACAAAACAAAACAAACAAACAAACAAACAAAAAAACGCTGGAGGCATCACAGTACCTACAGTAACCAAAATGTCATGGTGCTAGTTCAAAAACAGACAAGCAGACCAATGAAATAGGATAGAGAACCCAGAGATAAAGCAACATACCTGCAACCATCTGACCTTCAGCAAAGTTGACAAAAATAAGCAAAGGGGAGAAGACTTCCTATACTTCTGGGTAATGGGTTATGCATATGCAGAAGAATGAAACCAGACCTCTACTCATCACCATATACCAAAATTTACTCAAGATGAAGTAAAAAAAAATAGATGTAATGCCTCAAACTATAAAATTTTTACAAGAAAACCTAGGAAATATCCTTCTCAATATCAGTGTTGGCAAAGAATTTATGGCTAAGTCCTCAAATCAATCGCAGCAAAAATAAAAATTGTTGAATGGGACCTAATTAAAGAGCTTCTGCACAGGAAAACAAAAAACAAACAAAAAAGCTACATACATAGTAAGCAAAAATCTACATAATGAGAGAAAATATTTACAAACTGTATCTGACAAAGGTCTAATGTCCAGAACATGTAAGGAACTTAAACAAATCAATACGCAAAAAACAAAAACAAAAAAACCATACACCATAAAAAAGTGAGCAAAAGGCATGAAAAGACACTGCCCAAAAGAAGACATACAAATGACCAACAAACGTGAGAAAAATGTGCTCCACATCACTAATCATCAGAGAAATTCAAATGAAAACCACAATAAGATACCATGTCATACCAGTCAGAATGGCTGTTACTAAAATGTCAAAAAACAACAGATGCTTGTGAGGCTGTGGAAAAAAGGAAACATTTATCCACTGTTGGTGGAAATGTAAATTAGTTCAGCCACGGTAGCAATTTCTCAAATAACTTAGAACTACCATTTGACTCAGCAATCCCACAACTGAGGTATACACCCAAAGCAATATAAAATCATTCTACCAAAAAAGCACATGCACCTGTATATTTATCACAACACTCATCACAGTAGCAAAAACATGGAATCAAACCAGATACTTAGCAACAAATGTTTGGACAAAGAAAATATGAAACACACACTGTGGAGTACTACACATCCCTGAAAAAGAATAAAATTGTGTCCTTTGCAACAACAGGAATGCACTTGGAGGCCATTATCCTAAGCTAACTAACTTAGAAACAAAAAAAAAAACAATTACTACATGTTCTTACTTGTAAGCTGGGGCTTAACCTTAGGTATATATAGTCATAAAAATTGGAATAATAGACACTGTGGAATACAAGAGAAGGAAGGAGCGAGATGGGTAGGATGGAAAGAAACTACCTACTGGGTACTATGCTCCCTACTTGTTTTACAAATTAATTTATACTACTCCTAACCTCAGCATCATATAACATGCCTATGTAACAAACTTTCACATGTACCTCCTAACACTAAAAGTTGAAAAAAATTCTTTATACATTGGCATTCTATTTTTGGACGTAATATAGGGAGGCTATGAATGTTGATGTGATCACTTCACAATTTAAAAGTATAGAACTAGAAGTTATCTAAAGAGGACATAATTTTTAAAATAAGATTGATGGCAGGAGAAAAAATATTAAAATGTTTTGTATTTTCTCATTTTGCTGGGCAATTTAACTTTTTCTTAAATTTATTCAGCAGTCTTTCCCAAGACTGAAGCTTGACTCTGTAAAAATATATAGGGTTTATGCATAGCAAATACATGTGTGTATACTTACTAAATTTTTACTTATGTCTCTACTTGATTGGGGCATGGGATACCCAGATAGCTGACTAAACATTATTTCTGGGTGTGTATGTAAGGCTGTTTACAGAAAAGATTTACATTTGAATGTATGTGGATGTAATCCAATTTGATGAAGGTCTCACTAGAATATAAGGGTAGAGTAAGGTTAAATTTACTCTGTGCCTAATTGCTTGAGCTGGGACACTTATCTCCTGCCCTCAGTGATCCTGGTTCTCAGGTTTTTAGACGTGGACTTAAATCTACCATTGACTCTCTGGCTCTCAGGCCTTTGAACTATACACAAGATGATAAACAAAAGCATGAATTCTAGGAGACAGAATTCATGAGGTCACTTTCAAGTGTGATAACCACAAAAAACAAAATCATATGACAGTATTTGAAATTCTTTGGCTATTATTTGCCATGCTAAATAATTTTGTCTATATTTTTTCTAAACCAAAGATAAATTGATATAATGACTTAAAATACTTTATACAAAAAATACAACTTATTATATATGTAATGAAATTATATATATAGACAATTATATACATATAATTGGTTATCTCTAGAGAACCTCAACTAATAAATGTCCTACCCACATTTTATTTAGATATTAAATGTCATATTCAATGTGGAGATTTTGGAGAAATTGTGGGGACACAAGAAAGGCTGGTAGAGGTTAAGACTTCATTGTTGATGGTCTCTTCTCTCTCAGTCATTTAAAATGCATAATCATAACCCCAAGTATCATAAAATACTAAAGCTCTAGTTAAATAAACTTGAGGAAATGTGCGTAACCTTAAATGACAGTAAAAATTATTATGAACACATTTACTAGATGTTGATCATTTTTAAAACACAGCAGGGAAACATAAAGTAAAAAAAAAAATAGCTAATGTAGAACAGGCTCACTGAGGCATATAGTTATGCTTAGTCTATTCAATTAGTGAGGGTTTTACAGGGGTTAAAAGGATTAAAAGGGGAAAAATTAATTACTTCCTATATCCAAATGAAACATAGACATATTCATTCTTATAATGGTTTTAAGACATAGGAAAAAAATTCTATCTCAATTTACATATGCTTAAAGGAGAAAAACTCAGTATCTGGTTAGGTAATTAACAGTTAGACTCAAAGGATAAAAATAAACCAAAATCATATTAGTCTTCTATTGCTACATAACAAATTATCTCATACTTAATGGATGAAAACAACATACATTTATTATCTCAGTTTCTGTAAGTCAGGAGGCCAGGTATGGCTTAAATGGGTCACCTGCTAAAGGGTGTCAGGCTGAAATTAAAGTGCTCACCAGGGCTGAGATCTCATCAGAGACTTGACTGAAGAAGAATCTATTTCCAAACTTCCTAAGATTATTGACAGAATTTATTTTCTTGCAAGTGTAGGATTCATAAAAAGCTTGCTTCTTCAAAGCTAGCAACAGAGAGAAACTCCAGCAATACAGGAAATAGTTCCTGTAGTACCAGCTACTCAGGAGGCTGAGGCAGGAGAATAGCATGAACCTGGGAAGTGGAGGTTGCAGTGAGCTGATACTGTGCCACTGCACTCCAGCCTGGGTGACAGAGCAAGACTTCATCTCAAAAAAAAAAAAAAAAAGAAAGTACAATCTTATGTAATCACCTAAACATGATCAGTGCATATCATTAATTAGAATCACAGGGGAGATGATACACAAAGGCATGAATTCTAGGAGACAGCATTCATGAGGTCACTTTCGAGTGTGATAACCACAAAACAAAATCATACGACAGTATTTGAAATTGTTTGGCTATGATTTGCCATGCTAAATAGTTTTGTCTATATTTTTACTAAAACCAAAGATACATTGATATAATGACTTAAAATACTTCATATAAAAAAGCCCTAATGCAAATTTATAATTCGTCTAACAAAGCAATCCATCAAACACAATCAGCTATCTGACATTATGGAGAAAAGCTTGGAATCAGAAGTCAAATTTAAATTTTAGCTCAGCCACTTATTAGCTGTTTGTTCACAAATATGTTCATGAGCCTCTAGGGGCTTCAATTTCTTTGTCTATAATATGCAATGCACTTAGACTTATCTTACCAGGTTCTTACATCAATTCAAAATAATATTTGTAAACTATATTAAATAAGTTTGGTACAAAATTATTCAACAAAACACAAATGTCACTAGTAAAACCACAGCATTTAAATCTCATTATATATATACTACACTTTGTGACATTATCAGATTTCTTTTCTAAGATTAAGTAAGGTACCCTCTAAGGAAAATATAATTTATAAAGAAAAAGGAGGCAGCAAACTGATTCAGCATGTACCAAATCAAGCAAGTAAAATGTGTGCATACCAACATCTATGTTATACTCACTCAAGCAGTCTATATACATCAAATGTGAAGTTGTTCCTTTGTGTCTCATCTTCCTCAAATGGATACCAAGTGTTTTTAGATATGGATTTCTAAGAGCAGAAATTAAATATTAAATAGCTGTGCTATTTAATATGCAGATTCTCAGATGGCAATCTCAAGAGATGGGTCAGAAATTCTGCATTTTATATAATGCTTTCTTATTTAGATGAGTAGATTTTTGTGTACAATAAAAGTTGAAGGACCACTGGCTTATTGTTACACAATAGGAGTAACAATAGATAATTACCTTCAAGACCTGAAGAGTTAGGACATAAACATAAATATTTAAGTTCATTTGCATTGGCTCCCTTCTCTCTTTTGAATTAACTGAAAACTCAATTAATGTGCAGACATGTGAGTGAACTAGAAAATATAACTTAAGTAGTGTTAACATAATTAGAGCTGGAATATAACTTATGATCATTCGGAAAGAATGGCTCTGTTCCATTATGCTTCAAAGAGAGCAAGGATTTAGACACCATCTAAAGAAAGAAGGACTATCAGTAAAGGTCAAGATGAGACAAAAGATGGGGTTGTAGACTAAGTTTAGGCAGACTGAAACTGATTTGTATTTAGAAAAGTAATGAACAATGAGCTACAGATGATAAAATAGGTCTAGCTGATAAACAATGCTCTTGACCAGGAAAGAGGTCTATTTTTCATACAGCTTTGTTCCTAATAACTTGAAGGACAACTTAGGCCTAGCCAGGTATTCATATGCAATCCAATCTTAACAAAATTAATTGTTTAATGGGTAAAAAGGGATATGTATAAACTCCAAGATTAAAGGCAAACCTGAAAGGAATCAGAAATTTTATTAGGTAGAACCATTTCAGGAATCAGTTTATTGTTCTGAAGAGAGGAAATAAAGTTGCAGAGAAAGTTGTTGTAGAAATCTTGGACCATGATATATAATAAAGATAATAGGATGACCAACAACAAAGATCCGCAAGGTCACTGGTCTATTTGTGGTAACAGATAGCAAGGGCTAGGATAAAACTTGTGGTTGCTGAGACAGAAGCAAATGGCTAGATCGAGGTGATATAGTGAAGGCAATAGCTACATCAATTTAGTTACTTATAAAAGTCAGAAAATCCTACCTTTTTAGATTGTGAGGTCTGAAAATGGAAATGAAAATCAATAGAATGATACCAGCATTTGAAAATGTTAAGGCTCACACAGGAATTAGCACAGAATTAGCATGTTAGGGGAGTGAAAGCTTTGATAATTAATTCAACTTGTAGAATATTCTTTATTTTTATAATATTTAAGCAACAGATACAACTTAAGAGGGAAGCTTGGAAACTGTAACCAAGCAAGCACAGCATTTTTCTCCCTAGCCAAAGTGAAGCAGACATTTGAATCACTACTCTATTAGTTCATTTGTGTTTTCCAATCTTCCTGAAATACATCTTTTCTCTGTTCATAAAATAAAGCGTAATTCTGGCCAAGCAGAGTCAGAGATTGAGTTCTACAGATTGTTTTAGTCTGCTAATACCACTTATGCAAAAGTAAGATTTTTTTGAAGATCAGGAAGGAAATAGATATTTTTACTATGCTGGTTACCAGGGAATCTTCTAGATAACAATAATATGTCCAAATGCCTTTAACATGATTCTTTCTCAGTGCATATAGTCTTTTTATTACACTAAATCAATCATTTGTAGTTTGACTAAATGCAATAATAATAGTACCTGATTATCTACCTCTAAGGTTACTATGACCTGGAATTAGCCGACCCACCAGCATTATACAGAAATTATCAAGGTGACAATTACCAAAATCAGTTTGATTCCTGATTACTTACTTGATAATAGTTCATTAAGAAATGAAGAAAAAAAAATGAATGTAAGACTCAGACTGCTTTTTGACAACTGCTAATGAATTTATTATTCTCTCTATAGATATTTGGATACTGGATTTTGGTTACTCTCTGTGAATATCAGAGGTAATATGTTCTTACTTCTTGCTCAACCTTCTTCATGACAAGAAATGATCTTGCATGGCAATTATTTCTTATTATACTTGATTTTAAGAGTACGTAATTACAGACTGCATGCTGATTTCCATAGCATCACATGGGATAAAATGTCAGAACAACCATACAATTTTTAAATGTTTTTCTTCCTTAAAAATTCCTTTTGATTTTGTGCTTTTTATTAGTTTTACTGTGATGATGTATACATTGTAAAAACTTATAAACATCTTAAAATGTTCAGTTAACAGAAAATACTGTATTCTAATTTTATGATATCCATTGGCAATTTCACTAAAATTCTGAAAAACACTTAAATTAGAATGATCATTCAGCAAATATATGACTATCCAACTATTTGGGTTCTAACGTATGTTTTTTATTAAATTGTTAAATATATTAGGAGCATCCACAAAATATCCCAAATGACTATGTCAATCCTGAAAGTGCTCAAAACTTCAAAATAATTCTCTATTAATCAGAACAATATTGCAAATATGTCACTTATATAAAAATTATTACCATCAAATAGTAATGGCTTCCTTTTTTTTTTTTTTTCAAGTCCCTAAGCATCCAAGAGACTTCGAGATAAAACAGTATAGCTACCACTTTCTGGAACTAGGCCTGCTGATTAATGTAGCCTGAGAAATTAAAAATATAAAGCAATTTTTATTTTAATAAAGAAAGTAAAGTTAATGAAAAATAAATGTCCCAGAGAAGATCACAATAGGCTCTCTTGTGTAAATGCTCAGAACAAGAACCCACTGAGAGCAGAATCAGCCTCCAAAGAGCGTCAACATAGATAAGATCACTCTGGGAAAATCACTAGGCATTTCAGAGATGGAGAAGAGTCGGCTAAACACCACTGTACGGATCTGCACAAGCATAAGAGACTGTAAAGGGAGACATCGCTGAGAAACTTGCTCTAATACTGTCTACTTGACTAAAGCATTCGGCACTTTTATTGTGCCTTGAGGCTTAAATTTAATTGTATGCCATCATTGACACATTACAGTAGTATCTGATATTTGCGATGTTGTTTAAAACGAATATAACTGATAAGAATCATTTTTAGATTTTTGCATTCTCTTATAAAAGACTTTCTAATCAGAGAATCATTTTATAGCTAGATTTCATAGATGCAAATGAAACTCTTCTAAATGGGGTATTATAATGATAAATGTGTATGTATACGTATACATATAACAGCTGCTCACTTTGGTTTGTTTTTGTTAGTATCTATTTTATTCTGCATTATCACTATAGAATCTTTGTCCTTTCTGAGTTCCCACTGCTCCTTTCAACTTCAATGACAGTCATTTTTTCTCCTGGGAGCCATCAATGTTTACCATACCTGGCTACATCTTGTGCCTTCCACTGATAAACAAGAACTTAAACACCAATGTCAAGCAATGTCACTCAACACATCTGTCTTGTTAATGCAAACTGTGAGGTAAAGTGAACCCTCCCCTCTGATTATTTGTTGCATAAGTACAGCAGAAGTAAAGCGAGGGAAACATAAGCATACAAATTATGTGTCCCTACCACAACATCAAGGAACAGAGAACATCTATTGCAAGGTGTCCAGGTAAAAATAGTATGAAGCCTTGATTTTAAAATGAAGTAATATATATATATATATATATATATTTTTTTTTTTTTTTTTTTTGAGACAATCTTGCTCTATCACCAGGCGTCAGGCTGGAGTATAGTGGCACAATCTCGGCTCACTGCAGTCTCCACCTCCTGGGTTCAAGCAACTTTCCTGCCTCAGCCTCCCTAGTAGCTGGGACTACAGGCGGACACCACCACGCCCAGCTAATTTTTGTATTTTTTAGTAGAGACAGGGTTTCATCATGTTGGCCAGGATGGTCTCAGTCTCTTGACCTCGTGATCCGCCCACCTCAGCCTCCCAAATTGCTGGGATTACAGGCGTGAGCCACCGCGCCCAGCCAAAATGAAATATTATATTTTTAACAATCTGCAGATACTAAGATTAAAAAGAATACATATTTTCATATGTAAAACTACTTTTCTTCTCAAGTATTTATTTGATTTTTGTAAAGTCTGATATTCTCACCTGATTTTGGTAGCTGGAATGTGAAAAATCAGCGCCTAAAATTCAACTAGACATCAGTAAATGTGAATCTGAGACTTTGCTTTTAGACATAGATAAATCACTTTTAAGTTCAAGGGTGAAGAATGCAATGAAACTGAAAACACATACCAATTTTTTATAGCTTTCTCTAGTATTCACCATTATTCTTCACCTCTTTCAAATTTAATTCCCTGTACAAGGGAATATAGTTGATAGAGCTCTGTGGTACAGTGTACCTGAAATAATACATTTCTTTGTACCTAAGTGATTTTCTGTGTAACAGGCATTTTGTTTAGGAATTTACGTTCAATACTCAGGTGGAGACATTTAAGGTATGTATATACCAAGAAGAGTCATTTTGAAATTTGGGCCTGGAGTTCAAGCCGAAGATTATAATCATTTCCCAATTTTTTAAAAAATGGACTCTTCTTTTGATTGCCACTGTTTTAATATACTTGCTGATTCCTTTTTTTGGTCTTCTTAAAAGTTTTCAAGCATTTTATTTAATTAATAGCCAGGGATACCATTTACTAAATGATGAATTCTAGTCACAAAATAGGTTGTAAACCTAATGAGAATATGATATTAATGCTTACTGATACCAATTTTTTAGAACAAAGTTCTATTTAATCATAGGAAAAACAATCTTGGATAACTCAATTTTTTTCTAATTATTGTTTAGCACATTCTGTTCTCATTGAGCAGAATGACATGTTAATGTTAAAGGGCATGGCCCCCTGTCAATGGGGCATAGTCCCCATTCAAGTGAAAGCTACACTGCCAGAGCAATTTTAGTTTATACAAGAGGAATATATTACAAGCCAAAACATCATTTCCATAAGAATTCCAGCAATAATGTGATTACAAATATAACAACATTTCATATCTTTATACATCTTTAAAGGAAGAAGTTCTTATCTTGATAATTATTTATTAATTAAGAGAATTAAGAGATCTTTATGGTACCTCTTAATGCAGATGAACAAGAAAGGAAGTACCAATAATGGCCAACTAAAATATAACCTTGAATTTTTCTTCAAGTTCCAAACTTTCATATTGAGCCCAAAGATGATAGCAGTATCATCCTGAAGTTGGTTTGCTATTAAAAGTAATGCATTTGACAGAGAGACATACAGATATACACACTGCAAAAAATTGTCCATGGGGCCCTCTAGTGTAAATGCACTGGCCTTTACACAAACTTATATGATTTTTACATAAATTACTACTATTCATGTATTCACTTTTGAAACACTGAAAGAAAATCGAGTAAAATCAAAGTCTTGCTCGGTACCTTCCTGAGAAGTTGTGATGAAAAAGGGCCTCACCCAACATTCTAAAGTTTCTCTGTGCTTACCTCAAGGGGAGAGGATGCATTTAATTTCTGAATATCAGATAAAAATTGATATATGTTGCAACTTCCTCCACATAGGTTGAAAGAGTTTTTCTTCTACGCTACTTCACTGATTTGTAAAGTGAATAAATCTAACACTAAAAGTAGGTTTTGATCTCGTATCAGTTTTAAAGTATCTGAGAGAACTATCGTTTAAAAGTAGTTTAGGGGCCAGGCACGATGGCTCACTCCTGTAATCCCACCACTCTGGAACACCAACGCAAGTGGATCACTTGAGGTCAGGACCTCGAGACTCAAGACCAGCCTGGGCAACATGGTGAAACCCCATCTCTACTAAAAATACAAAAATGAGCCAGGCGTGGTGGCAAGCACCTGTAATCCCAGCTACTTGGGAGGTCGAGGTTGCAGTGAGCCAAGATTGCACCACTGTACTCCAGCCTGGGCTGTGACAGAGCTAGACTCTGTCTCAAAAAGATAAATAAAAATAAACAAATAAAAACAGGTACCTTAGGGATAGTTTTGTCTAATAAAAGGGAGGAGCTGGTCCTTCTGGCTCCCTACTGTCTTCTAGTGTCTCTTTCAGCTGACCCATTTGTGTGTGTGTGTGTGTGTGTGTGTGTGCATCTCAAGATTCCTCAGAGACTCTATCTCACTCTATAAGGTCAAAGGGATACTAATCTGCTCCGGAAACAACTGTGACATCTATGCCATGTACTGAGAAGAAGGAAAATTGATTACTTTTTATCCGGTCAAAATTGTCATACTAAAAGTGGATCACAGTAGATATAGGGGAGCGACAAATGTTAGTACATTCTAACATTCTTGTCCCATGTGTTTTAATTAAATAGGTAGTTGTTTTACATTATTTTAATATTATAATAATAGTATTGGTCTATATAAAACCAATCACTAAGAATTTGACTTCAAATATTCACTAGATTTGGAAAATAAAGAATCTTATATAATTCCTTTAAGTAAAGGCAAAAATCTGTGAGATCATGGAGGCTGATTTTTTTTTAAGTATGTGAGTTACTAGGGCTATGGAAAATGGGACCAGAATACTTCATATAAAAATTCAATAATTAATTAAAAATAAATTTTACTTAGCACAAATTAGAAAAACAATCACTGTAATAAAATCTTTGAGGTTACTGGTTGCAGATCCCTTGGAAACATGAAGGTTTTTCATGCTTGAATCTATAGCAATATCTGCTCATAGGAGCCAGACTGATATTCTCCTGGGCTGGATATTATGTAATGATTTTCTCTTCCTTTTTTTGGTTTATGCAAAATGTACAAATAGCCAAATTATTTTCCTTTTGATAATTAGCTTGCAAAACGGTTAAAGAGTATCTTTGTTTGTTAATTTTGAATAATTACACATTTTGTAGACTGCCTTATACAACATATCATCATGTAAGTAGTTATTTTAACTTTTTTAAAAAAGCAACTGGCATACTAAAATCCAGATGAGAAGGAGGTAAATAATAAACCAAATAAATGTATCAGTTTTGTAATATTAATAAATCACTGTTGTCGTTAAAGTGTATGTAACAATATAGCAGCATATAGAAAAGTACCATGGTAATTTTTCCTCTGCTGGGTTGCTGGAGTCATCAGTTTGATAAATTCAACAGTGGTTCTGTGACAGCCACTGTGGGAACAGGAGAATGTACAATACTGGGAGACACATCATTTTGCTTTTTCTTTACCATTTACATTTCCTTTAGAACTAGAAAAGTATATTTTGTGGTGAAGAAATACAGAGAGTGATAATAAATCATCCTGGTGGTGAGAACTGTCTATTTGTCAAATAGGATCTTGAGTTGAGGTGAAAATAAAATGACCTGAACCTCACTGGCCAATGAACTGTATCCTCAAATCAAGATAATAATAAACAATATATATGTTTCTCTTCAATTGACATAAAGGCAAACATATAATAGAAATCCCACTCTTAGACCATGTCCTACAATTTTTGAAGATATGTCTTAAGGATCATTCTCATATATAATTAATTTCATGGTTCTCAGTGATACAAAAACTTTCAATGCCTAACTTCTACAAAACAGAACACTTTAAGAAACAGATATTAACATGTTTTAGCTGCTAATGTTTTATTTAATAACATGCTGTCTGTGCAACATGATGTAATTTGGCCTTCCAACATTTACACAATTATAAGTCAAATGTCTGAGCTAGCATAATTTAGTGGACATTAATTTAATTACAAAGCCATGTTATATAAACTTTTTCAGAAACTATGTCATTTGACTTTCTTCCAATAATCTTTGCAGGGGAC
Source organism: Plecturocebus donacophilus (assembly GCA_004027715.1). Lineage (NCBI taxonomy): Eukaryota > Metazoa > Chordata > Mammalia > Primates > Pitheciidae > Plecturocebus > Plecturocebus donacophilus. The sequence continues at coordinate 12,980 of PVKP010017333.1, forward strand.
CCTTCATTTTAAGAATAAGGATTTGGAGAGATATACACACACTAGCTTCAATCAATGTCAGTTCTCCATATGCTTGCAATTAACTTATGAGTAGATAGTCATTTTGAAACACTCACTTATCAACAAAAATGACAGAATTCTCCTATCCCCAACTGAGTAGCATGTTGAAAGGTAGGCTGAAATGTTTGTACAGATTTACTGCCAGTTATCTGTAAGTATCTTAAATATGAGGTGGATGGCTCCTCTTTGGAACATAGGTTCTCAGAGAATAAAATAATTTTACACAGTGCTCAAGCTGTGCAGCTACTGAATAAATGTAAATTGCTGGTGATTGTAAAGATGGGAAGTAAGTGTGTTGACATTCTGAAAAGGTTAGCTTGCAATCTGAAATGGGACATAAGTAACTGCCTCGACACAGAAACAAACATATAGTTTCTCCTTAGGAATCTGCCATCAAAACTATGTGAGCTCATGCAGACATTCAATGAAGCTAGACAGAATAAAATATCTGAGCAACATCTCTTTGGAATGGTCTTCCTTTGTGAAATGCACCAGTGATGAGGGCTATTTATCCTGCCAAGCAGCTCAGCACCATGCTACCCGTGTGTTTGCATCCAAGAAGAGACATCATTCGATTTAAGAATATCTCTCTTTAACACACTGCCTTTAAGAAACTGACCACGTATTCCTTTAAATACTTAGTTTCATTCATTTATTCTTAATTTAAAGGTATTTATCAACCAGCTGTCAGTGTTCAGGCACTGTTTCAGATCCTTGATTTGTAACACTGTTATTAAATACTGTGAGTATATTGGCCCAGTCTATACCATGCTTTCTAACAGACTGAATATCCAAGATTATTTATTAAATAAGTAATACAAATTCAAATTAAAATTTGACAAAATTTGACAATATACCCTGAAAGACAATAGAGTGGAAAAAAACTACTTTCTGAGCTACCATTCAATATAGAAAATATGGCAAAAATTTTTATGGGCAGAAAAAGCATTTTCTCTAAATATTATCATCACTCATATTTCATTTTTCTACAAATTTCCTCTTTGAAGTCCTTATACATATTTCCTAGTGTCTGCTATATTGTATTTTATGGAAAATGATATTAATGGAGCAGCCTTAAGAAGCCATCTTTTCCACTTCCTGCAAACCTCCTACTTACTGAATACATTTTAATCCCGTGAACTTCCAAAGACCCCTAAGACATCATTATCCACCATTTCACCTCTGACTCACCTCTGCTCACACCAAAAGCTTAATTTTCTTTTCTGTGCTTAAAAATGATAGATACCTAGCAGACAGGAACCCATATTTGAAGAAGTTTAAATTTTGTCTTTACTAATAAGAGACAGAAATCAGATGATATAGAATACAGCTCTTAATCCTCTCAAATTACAAGAAAGCAACAACAGAGAGCTACAGGTCTCATTCCATGTCTTGATAATGTACGAAGCTCTGTATCGGTATTTTTAACATGTAGTTCCCCAAATCAGAAGCATCAGCATCACCTGGGAACACTGCAGAAATTAACCCTGGGAATGGGACCCCAACCATCTATTCTAATAGGTCCTTCTGGTAATTCCAATGTACTGAAAATTTTGATAACCACTGTTGTATATTTTTGCATATTACCTCTTTTTTTTACCCTGCTGCCTCACTTGTTCTTCTAATTTAAGAAATGATCAAATATAAATATTAAAAAGAAGCCACTAGTCTCTAATATCAATCTATTTAAATGCATTTTTCGATCACTTAGCCAAAATCTGGACACAAGGGTCACTGGGAGAAAATAACTAGGTCTGGGTAGAACAAGTTCTGAGAGAAGATCAATAGAAAGTCTGGGAGGGTGTTGTGCAGTGTCTGAAAGAGAGGCAATCACTAGTGTATATCATGGAATCCAGCAAAAAAATGCCTTGAGTTATTAGCATATCTCAAGCACACAGTGAATCAGTGTGTGGGACACTGTTTCAGATTTAAGTTTAAAAAGTAATATTCCTAGGCCATAATGTGAATGAGAAACGATCCAACAGAACACATTTTGTAACTGAAAAACCATTTAAGTTAAGAAAGTCAGAATTAGACACTACTGAAATTGGTGAAAACATACTGCTAGAAAGTTAAGGGACATAAAAGTCACAAATTCTGTATAGTTTGCACACTTTCCCGTGTCTGCATGAGTTTTCTCCAGATACTCAGGTTTCTACTTATGTCCCAAAGATGTATACCTTAGGTTCATTGGTAGGTCCAAATGGTCTCCATCTGAGAGAGAGAGAGAGAGAGAGAGAGAGAGAGAGAGAGAGAGAGAGCGAGCGCAAGCGAGTGCCCTACAATGGAAGAACATCCTGTGCAGGGTGGATTCCATCTAGCAGCTTGAGCTGCTAAGATAGACCAGCGATCTATGACCCTGAACTAAAGTAAGCAGGTAAACTATTATCTTACTTACTTAAATTAATCTTTCTTAAATTTATGTATAATTCATATTTTCTTCAATGTTTAACATTAGAAGTAAAATACTTCTAATCATGCATCTTCTCTGGTCATGCAAACATCATCAAACTTTTAAACAAAAATCTAAAATAGATTTTATAAATTGTAATATAAAATAGATTTTTGCTTAAAGTTTGATGATGTTTGCATGATCAGAAATAAGCCACAGGAACTAACCTAATTTTGTTTATATCAATTAGCCTATATATACTAAAACTGGCTTTGCTACACATTGCTTCACTTAAAGTTGCAGTTTCCAAGAACCTATCAACGACATTGAGTATTCACTGTACTTACTTGGTGTATAACCACAGACAATTATTTCACTGTCGTGTGCCTCGGTTTCCTCATCTGTAAAATAAGAATTACTGCCTCTTAGTATTACTATTTTAATTTAAAAAGTTAATATTTGTATTCTGACCAATATTTAAAATATATATTGGTATAAAACTAGCATCTGGAACATGATAAGAATTATAAAAATGTTTATTAATGAATATATGTCCTACTGATATCCTAATTACACTTTCAAGAAAATATATATGAACATATCACTATAGTTAAAAATAAACTACATATAAAGATGAAAACATGTATTAGATATAAAAATTTTACATATAGCATTGCTTTTATTAAACTTCCTATTTTTTTCCAGTCAGCTTCTGTCGAGACAATGCAATTTATTCAAGACATTATCTCTTTTGCAAAGTGTTTCTTATACACTTATTATGAAAAGGGCAAAGATTGAAAGTATGCTTATATTAATTGCAATTAATAGAAGATAGGTCCAAATGATTACTGTTAATGGTTATAAAAATGAATATATTAAGAGCAGACCCTGCATTGCTAGTATATAGCACTCCACAGTCCATAGAGTTAGAAATTTCTATTAAATAACTCAGTCAAATGTCATGTGTCATTTGTAAACATTACATAGGTGTATTCTATGGGATTGTAGCAATCCACTTTCATGATAACCAGGAATCATCAAAGGAGAAAACTTTCACAGGGGAAAGCATATGTTTAGAAGAAAAATCTGCAAAAAGTTTTATTTGATGAAAATTTCTTTTCAGCACCATATTAAGTAGTGTCCTGTGGAAATACAAGAAATGTCATCATGCTGTTTTGAAGAGGCATATGCACAAACTGCTAACAGGTGGAACACAAACTATGTGCACACAAGAAAATGCTATCAGTTTATCAATATAGAAAAAAATGGTCATTTAGCCTTCAGTTTAACCTCTATTTCCCAAAAGAAAATCTCTATTTTACAAATTTTCAAATGCCCATTTCACTTCCTTTATGTGGGAAAAAACAAAAATTGTAACCTTCTTTTCTGCATGAAAATGAACAACTTAAAATAATGCATCCTGTCAAGTAATTGCTGGTCTAGCTACAGGAGCTAGAAAAAAGTCACACCATTTTTGTCTTTCTCATTGATAATTTGGGTTACTTTTTGAAAGACTATCATCAATCATATCTAGAGCAAGGCTCTAGTATTTCCTTTGAAATGGCTAAAGCATCATCCTTATAAAATAGCCCTCTCTCTCTAGGGAGTCTATATCAGTATCACTGCCAGAAAAATCCAGAGTCAAAATTCCACTGTCCTGGAATATTTAAAGCAATATTGCCACTCTTACATGACAAATATGGCTTTTTCTCAATGTGATCACTGCTTTTTGTCTCTGCATTTTCATTCTTCTATTTTGTTTCTGAAAAAATAAAATCTCAAAATGAAGAAAGACGTATCGTTAAGAAAATGCTTCATATGATCCACATGTACAAATTATTTTATTATAAATATGAAATAATTAAGCAATAAAACTTGGTATTGCTAAAACACAGATAAGGTATAAAGACACCCATGGTTCTCCAGCATGAGAGAGTTCACTTTAAGACAGGTGCAGGTTAAAAGTTATGCTTTCCATATGAAAGGAAAGTTTGTAAACTAGAAGCTATCACAGCAGAGAGGACATAATACTGAGAAAACTGAGAAAGTGGAAACATTCAAAGAATGACTAGAAGAATGAGACAATAAACTAAAGAACTGGATGTTAATTTGGAAAAAGATATTGAAAATAATATGTTATTGGCATAAGGCATTTTGAGAAATCATTATTAGAGGAAGTAACATTAATCTTTAATACAGTTAAGACTTTAAGATATGAAAACCTGAACTTTGAGCATGTACTGATGCAGAGAATAAGAATATTGTGCAACTGGGAAAATGATCAAGATAATGATCATAATAATAATGATAGAACTTTTATAATATGTCAAAGATTGTGGCAGGCAATTTATAGACATTATTTTATGCAGTCCTCAAATAAACATTTAAGGTATACCATATCCCCTTTTGCAGAAGTCAAGGCTACAATGGGTGGGTGACTTGCCCACCAGTCACTGGTGGTGCTAATACTAGGAACACATTGCCTAACAACAAAGCTAGTGTTCTTGTATCACTAAACAAACAACAAAGGCAGTGTTTCACTGTAGAATACAAAAAATACATGAGCTACAAAAAATATCTCATCAAAATGCAGACAATGAGAGAAATGAATACTGAGAGAATGAGAACAAAGACCACATTTTAAACAGTATCTGTGCACGTATTTTCAGCGTTTACATAGTAAGAAGAAACTGGAAGTTAATATGAGTGCCATGTATATACTATTTATAATTTGTGAAACAAATAATCATGTTTATATAAATGGCATATTGTTTCCATTGTATAAAGTTGATTTACTCATTTTTCATCAATAATTTTGTTAATTTGAAAAGTCTTGAATTAAAGGAATAATTTTATGTAGCTACCTGGACTTTAAGAACACAAATTTACTTTTGCCTTCAAAATTCTGGTACACAGAGCGAACAGATAAGTACTACTGATTTTGGAATGATGTCTTATCAGGTTTGCAAAAGATTATCATAATTCATTATCATTACTGAATACATATTTTTATATTTTCTGAATTGTATTAAACATAACCCATTGAGGATAATCTATGTACATCAAAGACAATCTTCATCAAACATATTAAATGCTGTCTAGAGATAAGCTCACTTCTCTATTTCCCATCTGGGATGGTGCTGGCAATGCAGCTGTGCCCTGTGCTTCTGTTTCCTTCTTCAACCTTCACAGAAGAAAATAAGCCCTGGGCATTGCTAATAGTAGCAATCACCTTTATGAGGCAGTCAAATAATAAAACCAGCTTTGTTTAGGTTTTTTTTTTTTTTTTCCTATTCCTTGTGTAATTTCAACCCAGGAGGAAAGTGGCAAGAGAAGTAATAGAAAAATACAACAGAATGATCAGAGAAACATTCTTCATTGCCTTACATTCCCCTCAGAGCATCATGAAATGCAGTGTCAGTTATTCCTACATCAAAACCATATCAATATATTCATATGGCCCTTAGATGTTTTAGGATGGTTGTTCATATTGATGATTTTCTCTCTTCTAATACTGGTACTTTCTCCCTAAGTGCCTGCGTTTTTATGTAAACAGCAAGGGACCTTCATATCTCTGACAATCTACAGTGAGCAGGATTAGCTTCCACTCTTGAAAAAATAAAGCAGAATGAATTTCTAAGATCTATATTTTGAACTTCATTGTATACTATGAGTTTTGTCATTGAAAAGAAAGTATAAGATAACTATCTATTGCCACTTGCATGCCAAATCAGATGGAGACTTCTCTCATTTTCCTGTTAGAAATTTTGGCATGATTAACCACCTTCCTAATAATAATATTGAGAAGCTTTTGTTGGTTACTTATCACATGCCAGGCATTGTCCATTATCTTATTAATCCTTAAAACAATTATAAAGGACAGAAATCATTATTATTCCAATTTTACAGCTGAGAAAATGAGACTGAGAGAAAAAATCACTCTCCACGAAGTCTTGCCAAGCACACACCTGTAGGGAATTGAAATTGGAGATAAAACTCTTTATTACTGGGATGCACATTTTCATTCACTCTGCTCTTCTACCTCTCATTTGAAACTGTCCTTCCTACTGACTTCTAGGACATGGTTTGCTCATGGATCTTATCACACCTTTATGAAGGACTCTTTACCACTGGTTCCACTTCCTGTACCTGTCTGTTAAAAGCTATGACTGAATTTTCACTACATCTCCTCTCTACTATACATCCAAGAGAATTGATCTCATATATTTCTATCAATAATCACTTACATTTCAATGACCTCTATCTAGATACGTACTCTCACAACAATCTTCAGTTCCAAGATTAAATTCCTATTTTTCCATATATATATATATATATATTTGTCCAAATACGAGTTCATTTTGTCCTCCAACCATTTCTTGAATTTCCTGTGTCATTTAGAGGATACCAACATTTGCCATTTTAATGTGGCATAATTGCACCCAGTCTAGAAACCTAAGAATCATCTTAGACTTTCCCCTGTAGCTCACACACTTGTACTCCATTTTTCCATCCTATTTATGACTAAATTCTCTTTACCTCCCCATGTCTCTTTATCACATCTCTTTCTGTGAATTAAGATAGTCTTCATAGCAGTCCTCATTAATCTCATCTGGGCAAGTGAAATGTCCGATTTTTCCCCTTGTTTCCATTCTCAGTCCTCTTTAATATGCATTAAACTTCTGGAATTATGTATCAGACTAAAATCTTAGCCACTTAACTATTGCAAAACACTCAAGCTGCTTAACAAGATAAATGTAAGTTCCTAGGTTCAGAGCATTTCTGGATCTCACTCTTTTTATTTATTAAACCTAAGTCCTTGTCTGCTGCTCCTCCTCTTGAATCTGCTACTCAGGTGCACTGGAATTGCTGGAAATTCTCCATGCTTTGAGTCCTGGCATACAATGTTGGAATGTCTATATTACTTTTTGTCCTTTTCTTTACCTAGTAATTCATTCACTGCAATTGCACATGATCATACTGTATTGTCATTCCTTCCTTTGTGATCATTACACATACTACTGTATTATCTTTTCTCAAAATTAATCGTAATGTTTTATTTACATTACTGGATATAAGCTCCTTCAGATCGTAGACTGTAATTCATCTTCATTTAAGCAGTGCCTGCAAATGCCACAATAGGACAAAATAAATATTTATTGAATAAAGAAATGTCTCAGAAATAGATGGATGAGAAATGTCATATGTTCTGGACTTTAATATACAGAAAGGAAGAAATTGAATCTGATTCAGTTCCACTGTCACAAATAACTAAACATATACTTTGTTTACCACTCTTTAAAATAATACTTCCTTCAATAACATGACTTTTTATAATTAAAATGAATAATTTTTTAAGTCACTGAAGATAAAAATCTGGATATTTTTAACTACTGAAATTAAAATATTTAAAATGGTATTAAATGAAATAATTCATAAAAGGTTAACACAAATTTTAGCATATAACAAGCTCTCAAAAATGTTGTTTAGAGATATTAATTATCTAAAAGAATACATTGAAAATTTTAATTTCTTATTCATTGAATTTAGAAATACTTCTTTTTAAGTAAAATGTGATCACATACCTTAAAGACTCTATGACAAACTCAGAGGAGATATAAAAGAAAGCATTTCTTCACACGACCACTCCCTAAATTACTCAAATAAAATGTATCAATGTAGCACATGAAGCAATTTGAATAACCGTATGTCTGATTCTCTAACTATTGAGTCAAACTGAGTATGGAGAATCTTAGTCATGAAAGTGGATATATTTTTCACCAACAGATGACACATTCGAATACAGTTTGATAAATTGTATCAAAAGGAACAGAAAGCATGTTTAAGATATTCCATAAAGGCAATCTCTTTCAACTCTTGTTGAAATAACAAAATGGTAGCCCTGTGTTTGTTATCTAATGAATACTAAATAGAATATTGTCAAACGTTTCTAAGATGAATCAAGGTCTGTTATTAATGGAGTACAAAAGTATAGTAAATGAATATTCAGTAGTTTTACAAAAACTGATTGGATTTTCAATTGCATTTAAAATGGCTATTCGAATCAATAGCCTATTATTTCAGTTGAGATAGTCTATTTCATAAATATGGAATATAATAATTAAAAGTGCTGTTGTCAATAGGCTGGAGGTTAATTGCAAAAACAGCCAGAATGCCAGTGTTGGCTGGTTAACATTCAAAAGTGAGTCAAGTGTGATGGAACATTTGGGTATCTATAAGAAATGGTTCAAAATTAAACTTGCATTCAGTTGAAGGTTACTGTAAATATTTTCCAGAAATACTATGGACAAATACTAAATCATATCTAGGAAGCCATCAGCAGCTAATAATTTAAAAATATAAAAACTCAAAATTCAATAAATAATGCCTATTACTTTAAATATAGCAATGTGAATTTTCAATATTTCCCAATGTACACTATTATTAGGTAACATGATCTTCTACAGATTCCTGGTTATTCTTAACACCCCATATTATGTATATAAACCTTTATATATATTGGCTAAGTTGGAGTTTACCTGTGATTTATTTAGAAACATATATTTACAAAAGCTAAAAAGAGAAAATTATGAAAATGAAAAAAATGAATGTAATATGATTACACAATTATTTTTACTTACTGATTTTTTATTATTACAATGAGGTTCTCAGCTTTATATTTACTGATATCCAAAGTACAAAAACAATGCATTTAGATAAAATAATGCAGTAGCACATACATAAATAAATACATAAATTCTTCTTCCTCGTCTTCATTTCTATATTTTCTCAAATGAACCAAGTATCAAAGTTTGGTATATGTCATTCCATATATGACTTTCTATGCATGTAAACTTTTGAAACTTATATGCATATATTTTTTTCCTACAAACACTATTAAAATGTACACGTAAGTCTACTACTATTCTTAACATTTGTTGTATTTTGTTGGTTTTTAAAATAATCTTTTGCTTTTAATTAACATACCAAAACTTGTACATATTTAATGTACATACCTTAAGGAATATAAAGTATATACCTGTGAAACCATAAGCAATGCCATAAAATATATCAATCATCTGTAAAATTTTTGTTTGTGTTGTAAGAACATTTAACATAAGAGCTATCCTTTTAACAAATCTTAATGCCTACTATACAGTATTTTTAATTAGAGATACTATATTTTATTGTAGATTTCTAGGACTTATTCATTTTGTTACTGAAGCCTTGTACCCTTTGATGAACATCTCCCCAATTTCCCTTCCCCAAAGGTCCTGGTAATGGCCTCCCCTCACCCATTCTACTCTGTTTTCATGAAGTTGGCTTTTAGAATACACAATTCTTAAGAGTGTAGATAACTATATAAAGCACATGCAGAGCCATAAATCAAGCTCTCGTATATTGAAAAGTATTAAAATTATACAGAATAATTTTTTTGACCAAATAGTTTTCAACATTTGGAAATTAAAACATACACTTATGAGTAACTCCCAGGTTAAATTCGACTTCACAGTGGAACTTGTTAAATGTTTGAAGCTAAATTATAATGAAAATACAAAATATCAAAGATTCTGAGATAAAATAAAGCACTGCATTGAGGAATTTAATCCTGCAACCATTGCTATTAAAAAGAAAGGGGACTGGACATGGTGATACACAGCTGTTATTCCAGCACTTTGCAAAACTTAACCAGGAGGATCACTTGAGTCCTGGAGTTCATAACATCCTGAGCAACAGAGCAAGACCCTATCTGCCTCTCCAAAAATAAAAATAAATTAGTCATGCATGTTGGCCTCTGTCTGTAGTCGCAGCTATTTGGAAGGCTGAGACAAGAGGATCACTTGAACACAGGAGTTCAAGGTTACAGTGTACTATGATTATGCCACTGCACTACAGAAAAAGAAAAAGGAAAATGATTGGAACAGAATGGCAACCAGAATTAGAATAAAAGATATGGGATTATATTTGCATGTAGAGAAAGTAAGGATATGATTTCCAATAAAGTTTGATTTTATTGGGAAAGATAGAGTATACATATAATTAGCTATATATTAGAAATACATCATCTAAGACAAAATATTTAAATGTAATAATAATGAATTTAATAGAATATTTCTATTACATCATGTTACTTATTCTTAAATAAAAAAGCCAGAACCCATAAAGGAAAATATTAATAAACCTGAATTCATACAAATTTAAAATATTTCAATGACAAACTATACCATAAACAGCATTAAAAGACAAATTACAAATTATGGAAAAAAAAACACTGCAACTTCTATGTCAGTCAAAATACAAATCTTTAATATACATAGAAAGTTTACAAATTAATTTGAGAATGATTATAAAATAATTCAATTCTAAAAAGAAGAAAAATTGGAAAACAAACAGAAAAATTATTTAGTTTTATTTGTAGTCAGGTAAATGCCATTTAAAACAATAATATATCACTTTTTAAATCCATAATATTGGTAACAAATTTTAAAAATTTATAACATGTTAGCAAGGGTATAAGGGGCTTCTTCATGCAGATTTTTTTAAGATTCTATCGTGCCATCTGAAGCACAATAAACTTGAGAGCAAGAGCAAGAACTAGCTTATGAATACTTAAAAAATAAAAAACCACTGATTTGTAAGACTGGACAGTCAAGAATAAAAGCAGGCGCAGAAAACATGGAGAAGCAGAAAAGCAATCATATCAAGAGTAGGTCAAACTTGACCTCAATAGGAGCTGTTTAAAAATAATAATAAAATCTATGGACCTATCATGCAGAAGAAAATTGCTTCAACTTCCCCAGCAGGACACTAAAACTACTAGTTGCAGTGCAAAAGAATCTCATGGTTTCCCAAGGCCTGCAATTCACTTCCCCTACAGGGAAATTGCCACTAAGCATTTTCTTCTTAATGGGAAGAGTAAAATATAGCTGAATCTGTCTGGTTCTGTGGCCAGACAGACTGCATCAAAATCCCTGCTTGCTACCTTAGTTTGAAGCAGTTTCTTCATCTAAAAAAAAATGTGGATATTATCTATGATGTGAGGATTAAATAAAAGAGCAGTGAATGTGAACAGCACAGTGTTTGAAATAGTGGAAGTGTGAAGCAAAAGTTAATCCTCCTTCTTTCCTACTTCCTGGGAAAATCAAAGAATCAGGGATGCTGCAGTCAAGTAAGTCAATTAACCGACCCTTTAACTCCATGTCATCTGATAGGATCATTGGAGAAATTATCAGAAAAGAAAGGTTCTTTTTATATTATCAAATTGAATTGAATCAAGTGAGTTAAAAAATAAAAGCCAGTAACTGCTTGGTGTTTCCAACTTTAACTAATGACTCTTTTCAGGTTTATGCTCCTTATTTCATCCTTAGGTACAGTGGCAAAAACATTATAGTTATGGTTTGAAAAACTTCATTCAAGTCCTTCGTGTTTATTAGATAGAAAAGCTAACATCTCTCACTCATGATCTATTTAATGAAAAAGAAGCAGTAATAGCCATCTCACCATGGATAGGAATCAAAAGAATATGGCCAAACACAAACATCCTCCTCTTGGTATGATTTCCACCACAAACACTGAGACACTAATTTTAGAGCAGGTAGTTTTTGAGTTACACATATTTAAATCACTAGGAGGTGAAAAAAGTGAAAGAGAGGAAGGAGAAAGGAATGTGACAGATTAGGGATATCCACACAGATTTCTGCTCCTAAGATTAAGAGGTCACCCCTTCAATTGAGCATGATGCCCTGGCTCCCTTAACCTATGGCAGAGGGGCACCATGCCAATTTCTAGATCAAAGACTTAAGAGACTGGCAGCTTCACCTCTGTCTCTTGAAACACTTGGCATCAAGGCAGTAAGCAGCCATGTATGAAGTCCAATTGCCTGTTAGAGAGACCAAGTGGGAAGGTCCTAATAGTTTACGGAGAGGGAGAGAGATCCAGCTGGGCTCACTTTTCCAGCTGTCCTCACAGAGGCACTAGAAATGTAAGCAAAGTCACTAAAAGTATTTTGGATCCTCAATACCATCACAGCCACCAGCTGAATACCACCGAGTGTCCCCAGTGTACATGATATGAATCAGAAGAAATGTACAGCTGGGCTTTGTCCAAATGTGTAATTTATAAAAATTGAAAAATTCAGTAAAATTATTGCTGGTGAAGCCAGTAATACTTGAAGCAGTTTGTTAGACACCAATAAATATTCCAAAAAATAGAAAAAAAAAAAAAAGAGGATATCATCAAGCCAGCTATCACTGTGAGTGAATGAAGCTTAATCCTATAAGAAAAAATTGAGAAATGATGTCAAACTTAGTTATGCTACTTGAAGAATGAGAGAGCTGGAATACTTACATGTGAACTTATTGTTTGATGACTGCTGAACAATGGTTGCCAATTCTCTAGCACCTGTGACTTGGTGAATCCCAAGAGGTACAGCACAGCATACAGTATCTGCCATCATTCTACACAAATGTATAGGTCTTCCTTTGCCTCCCTTCTGCTAACACATTCTACTTTGACTGATTCTGATTCTAGTGCTTTTATTTCCCCAAAAAGTATTTTGAAAAATCTGAAAACTGTTACATTTTTTGAAGCAATTTAACAAAATTATTTTTTGAATTTTTATTTATTTAAATCCATCCCTTTTTTTTTTTTGGTGGGCGGAGGAGGCTTTCTAGTCTCATCCTTACAGTTTTTTTTTTCTTAAATCATCTTATATAAACCCTAAAACAAAGTGTTACCATCATCACTGAAACGGAAAAAGCTATAAATGTTTGCATTTGCAATTTCTGGCTCCCTTTGTTACTCCTTTGAATCTAGGAACTATAGAAACCAGTGGTTGTATTTGTTAATAGCTACCAACTGAAAACATTTTAAACTTTCGATTGTCTGTTTATTTTTGTGTTGCTGCTTTTTGTCTGTCTAGGTTAATGGTTAGGGCCTAGAAACAGATTGCTGAATTTGAAGCCCTGCTCAGCTCCTTACTAATTCTGTGCTCTGGGGAAAAATACTTAACATTTCTGTGCTTCAGAAATCTTTCAATATCAGTACAAAGAAGGAACCTAATAATATTGTACTTCTTAAAGGATTGCTGTGAATATTGAATGATTTATTAAATATAAATCATTTTGAATAGTGCTTGTCATATGTATGTATACAGGACCTTAGTAAATGGTAAAACATTATTATTTTAAAAATTATAATACAAAGCAGAGAAATGACATGAAGATCTAATTTAGCAAAGGACTATCAAGAGGGATAAATACATTTTAATTCCTTGTTGTATCTTTATACTAATATAAAGCTGTTTATGGAATCTTAGCTTCCTCAAAGCAGAACATTCTCTAAGCTTTATTATTCTACAACTTGAATAGAACAGTCATGAGCAAGAAGTATTGAAAAGAGAAAGCCTTAGGGTAGGCATTTATTGTTCATTTTGATGCCATTCTCAGACTCTGAGTCAAAGAACAACATGCCCAAATTCCAATAAGTAATCTTACTCATTTTTCATAGCTAAAAACATGCCTTTTAGTCTTTCAGATTGAAAATTGGCAAAGATACAAGCATACAAGCAGTTTTACAGTTTAATGAGTTTAAGCAAAGTCTTTTTATAGCCCAGATTATCTAACACAATTCAAAATTGCACTTCAAGCTTGAATAAAAAAAGAAAGAAAAAATCTAAAAGAGTCCTAGAGAAAGAAAAAAAAAATGGAAATGACATTCTAACTTTTACTGTTCTGATCCCCTTCGTATGATATTCTATAATAGTGACTGGTGTTCTCTGAGTTCCGGTTGCTATTTCTGGTTTATTCTGTTTCCTGCCAGTAACTTTCACAATGAAACAGTTTGCATCTTAAGTCAGAGTTAAAAAATAATATGAATTAGATCACTTAGTCTTAAATGGTTGATTGACTGTTTTCCATAGCGTAGGGCATCATGCCTAAAATCCTGGTCAGTCTCTAGTCTTATCTTGATCTTAAATCTTTACCTGGCTCAAGAATAGTCCTGAATATAGATCAAACAGTCTCTAGTTATTATGACTGTCATTAAGTCTATTAGCACTGATCATGAAGTCAAAGCTTGGTTTTATTCTTTCTGTTCAAAACACCAATCACACCTTCTAATTGTTAGGTGCTGTACTTTTCTCTTCTTTTCCTGGCTCAAGGCATATAATTGTTGAAGTTGTATGATGTCATAGGGTTTGTTGTATTATTTTATCTAGTGACTGTTTGAAATTTTCTGTAATAATTAAAATGTACTAGATTATTACTCATCTTTATATTTTACTAGAAGCTTTATCCAAACCTTTTACTAATTTTTTTTTCAGATATTGGAACAAGTTATTAATTGGAAAGTTTTGAGGAATACACCTAAAAAAGCTACTCACTCACCCCATTCTCTGGTAAACAAACAAGTTGGGGCAAGAATAACAATTTATTCTTCAATTTGAACACGTATTAATTAATTATAAACCCCTAAAATGGTTTGTCATAACTAAGCATTCCTTGATGAATTCATTGTGAGATGTCTTACTACTACTCTGGGACAATAGAGTGGACACCAACCCTTTTGGAACTGAGTTTGCAGTGCTTTTTAAAAATGTTTAAACTCAGGCAAAACCTATTTTTTTCCATGTTTTTTGCTTCCCACTCCTTTACTTCTATATGCTTTAACATGGACTTGGAAAGCTGAAATAACTTTCAAAACAAGTCATGGTTTACATATGATTTATATTCTACAATTAAATCATAAAGTGGAGTCAAATTTATTATCCTTGATAATGTCTTAATGGTGTACCATTAGTTGACATGATAATGAAAACTTGTGTTGTAATGTCTTTATTATACTTTAAGTTCTGGAATACATGTACAGAATGTGCAGGTTTGTTACACAGGTTTACACATGCCACGGTGGTTTACTGCACCCATCAACCCATCATCTACATTAGGTATTTCTCCTAGTGCTATCCCTCCCCTAGCCCCCCGCCCCCCGAAAGGCCCCAGTGTGAGTTCCCTGCCGTGTCCATGTGTTCTCATTGTTCAACTCCCACTTATGAGTGAGAACATGTGGTGTTTTGTGTTCTGTTCTTTTGTTAGTTTGCTGAGAATGATGGTTTCCAGATTCATCCATGTCCCTGCAAAGGACATGAACTCATCCTTTTTATGACTGCATCGTATTCCATGGTGTATATGTGCCACAATTTTTTAAATCCAGTATATCATTGATGGGCATGTTGGTTGGTTCCAAGTCTTTGTTGTTGTGAATAGTGCCACAGTAAACATACATGTACATGTATCTTAATAGTAGAATAAATTATAATTATTTGGGTATATACCCAGTAATGGGATTGCTGGGCCAAATGATATTTCTAGTTCTAGATTCCTGAGGAATCACCACACTGTCTTCCACAATGGCTTAACTGATTTACACTCCCACAGTGTAAAAGCGTTCCTATTTCTCCACATCCTCTCCAGCATCCATTGTTTCCTAACATTTTAATAATTACCATACTAACTGGCATGAGATGTTATCTCAACGTGGTTTTAATTTGCACTTCTCTAATGACCAGTGATGATGAGCTTTTTTTCATATGTTTGTTGGCTGCATAAATGTCCTCTTTTGAGAAATGTCTAATCATATCCTTCACCTACTTTTTGATAGTGTTGTTTGTTTTGCTCTTGGAATTTAAGTTCTTTGTAGATTCTGGATATTAGCCCTTTGTCAGATGGCTAGATTGCAAAAGTTTTCTCCCATTGTGTAGGTTGCCTATTCACTCTGATGATAGTTTCTTTTGCTATGCAGAAGCTCTTTAGTTTAATTAGATCCCATTTGTCTATTTTGGTTTTTGTTACCATTGCTTTTGGCGTTTTAGTTATGAAGTCTTTGCCCATGACTATGTTCTGACCAATAACAAATAGCCAAATCATGAGCGAGCTCCCATTCACAATTGACAAAAAGAATAAAATACCTGGAATACAACTTACAAGGGATGTGAAGAACCTCTTCAGGAGAACTACAAACTACTTCTCAAGGAAATAAGGGGACAAAAACAAATGGAAAAATATACCATGCTCATAGATAGGAAGAATCGATATTGTGAAAATAGCCACACTGCCCAAAGTAATTTATAAATTCAGTACTATCCTGATTAAGCTACCATTGACTTTCTTCACAGGATTAGAAAAAAACTATTTTAAACTGTATATGAAACCAAAATGCCCGAATAGCCAAGACAATCCTAAGCAAAAAGAACAAAGCTGGAAGCATCATGCTACCTGACTTCAAACCATACTACAAGGCATGGTACTTGTACCTAAACAGAGATACAGACCAATGGAACAGAACAGAGGCCTCAGAAGTAACACCATACACTACACCCATCTGATCTTTGACAAACCTGACAAAAACAAGCAATGGGGAAAGGATTCCCTATTTAATAAACGGTGTTGGGAAAACTGGCTGGCCATATGCAGACAGCTGAAATTGGATCCCTACTTTATACTTTCTACAAAAGTTAACTCAAGATGAATTAAAGACTTATGTAAGACCCAAAACCATAAATACCCTAGAAGGAAACCTAGGCAATATCATTCAGGACATCGTAATGTCTTTAAGCATTAGATTCTATTTTAAACACATAAAAAGGGAGGAAGGAGTAAAAAAGAATAGTAGGGTGAAAAGTTCAAGAATTATAAAATTTTCTGGATTAACCATATTCTTTCATCTCTCTGGATTTAATTTTACTTGGCCTCACACACAGGCACACACAAATAACAAAGGTCCTCTCTTTCTTCATCTTTCTCTCCCTCCTTTCCTTTTTCTTATTTATTGTTGAATATGAAGAAGGAGTGGAGAGACAGGTATATTTGAATCAATATAAATTAATTTATGACACAGATTTACAGTATTACTTTTCTTATTTCTAGTTAAAAAATAAAATATTTTAAACAAGTTCATAAACTGTGCAGGTGCAGTCTCCCTTTCTCTCCACTTGCAATGTACAACACAACAGAATCACGTACCATTAATTCATCTTTTCTTGACCTGAACCAGGTCTTTGAGACAATCACTCTCAATTCACCAAGGGCAAGAAAGATTCTTAATATTCTGGAAATTGATAATTAATAATTTATTAAAATGAGAACCCTTAGTATTTACTTTAAAAATGGCTGTGTTGGCTACATATGACAGAGACTTGGTTAACACATGCAATAAAAAATAAATACACTGGTTCTCTTGATTGGGTGGATCTCATGGTTGCTACAAGATCTAAAGAACTGCTGAAAGTCGCACAGCCTCAAGACTAGAACCAGGATCTAGTCAGCTACTAGAAGTTTCAGACACACATCTCTTAGCATGGCAATTTTTGCAGAAATAAGAGTTTCTTTTTCCAATGTCTACATAGCAACCCCAAAGAAACAGATTCTGGTCCTGTTTGGGTCTGTGGCTTTCCTATAGAGCATTAATAATTCTCCAAAACATGAGATACTACAAGTGTCTGAATCTAAAACACACATCTATACCTATAGTCAGAGGGCTGGATCTCTGATTAGAAGAGGAAAAATGGGATTAAAGAAAAAGGCACTTAACAGTCAAATGTAATAGCTACCTTGTGATCCTTGGGACATTCATTAGAATATGAAATCCGATTTATTGTGCGAAATTATTTTTAAAAATTTCTATAATGTGTATTATAAACACATCCGCAAGTTAGTCTGTAAATAGTCCAGATATTTGCATTTTCAGAAAAAAGAAGCTATATTTTACTTCAGTGCTAATATGATGAGCTGAATATCCTTAGTTATTTAGTACTGCATACATCTGTAATTTTAAACTACCATACTGATAAAGGAAAGAGAAAGCTTTGGGGGGTCTAATTAATTGCATAAATAAGATAATAAAATAAATCTGTACCAGGGAGTGCAAAATTAAAGATAATGAAAAGAGTGCTGAATGAAGATTTAATTTAATCTCATTATACTTTCTTAAATTTGTCAATTAAACAAACCACATCAAAAAATTGAGAAAAATGGACTAATCAATAAAGAAACTTAAAAGAGCAAAAATCAATAGCCTAGTTTCTTTCCAAAATCAGAAGCCACAACACTGAATCCCATCTCATTTTTGTCAATATTTGTTTATGAGTAATTTGGAAAACTATACAAGATTGTTATCATAGAGGTTAATAAAGGGGCTGAAATCCTGAATAATCAATACTACCTTTTATTCTTAAATTTATAAATATGTTTTGGATATCTTCTGCAAGATCAGAGAATGACTGGATATACATATGTGTATTTAACTGATTGTTCCCAATCTGAAAAATGGCAATCAGTCTTTATATTCTTGAAATAAAGTCATTTCATGAAAATTCATAAATGATATACAGTTGTATAAGGCCAAATATAATTATAGAAATATTCAGCATTTTGAATTTAACATGACTTGATTTACACTGCTTTTTAGTTTATTTAACTTCTAATCTCCCATACAAATGCCAAAACTTTAAACTTTTTTGTCTGAAGAAGGTATACCATGAAAATCTAGATAATTTGTATATTTATCACAAACTAATCAGCAAGTTGGTTGATATTCCCATTGAAAAATAAGATTGATTATGTTTATATGGTCTAAGATATAATAAGAAATTGTTAGGTGGTAACTACGTGCCAGTCATTTTCAACAGATTTTAAGGCATAAATGTTTTATAATAGAGCATTTATTATAGATATTAACATATTTTGCCAATAAGAAGTTGAAGGCTTAGAAACAACCTATAATCAACAGAGCCGGAATTAAATCAAGTTTGTTTGACCTCAAAGCTCACTGTATTATTTACTGTACTAAATTTTCTGCTAATGATACATTTATACTCATGGGAAAAATTATTTTCCAAACATTTATTTCATTTCCTCTGAGAAGATCAGACATTTGTATGAATTGAAATGTGACAGAGAGCAACTCCTTGTAGACAAAATACACTTCTTTCTTAATTGTCAGGCTTGTCCATGTGACTTGCCTTGATCCATAGACTGTGAACATGTGTGATACATGTTATGCCTAAGCAGAAGCTCTAAGGAACATTGGAAGTTTCCACCACCTAATCTTTCTCTCTGCCTCAGGTACAGCATTTGGTAGAAACAAAACATGGTTTGCTCCTCTTGCCTGATACGAAGTGAAAAGAAATGTGCAGCAAATAAACAGATACATAAATGTCTGTTGATATAAATTACTGAAATTTTGGGTTTTATGTTATTATTTTGAATATTTATGAACAGAGCATTTATTATCATTCTAACAATTAAGATATAAATGTTGTCTTAGTAACATATTCCACTTCCCACTTTAAACATGAGATCTATGCAACAATCCTGCATGTTCTTCACATGTACCCCAAAACCTAAAACACAATGAAATAATTTTAAAAAGACTTTATGTGGTGAAAGCTCTTGGCATTCACTATTTACTATTGGTAAGAAGTTCTGATACTGTGCATCTTAGGAGCATAAAGACAAATGGCACATATTAAGGACAGAAGCAAAAGGTAGAAAAATTCTGGATGGCTGGGTGCAGTGGCTTACATCTGTAATCCCAGCACTTTGGGACGCTGAGGCGGGCAGATTAGGATAGAGACTATCCTAACTAACACGGTGAAACCCCATCTCTACTAAAAATACAAAAAGTTAGCTGGGCATGGTGGCAAGAGCCTGTAGTCCCAGCTACTTGGGAGGCTGAGTATAGCTTGACCCAGGAAGCGGGAAGTGGAGGTTGCAGTGAGCCGAGATCACACCACTGCACTCCAGTCTGGGTGACGAGAGATACTTTGTCTCAAAGAAAGAAAGAAAAAAGAAAAATTCTGGATACCCCATGAGCTGTCGCGTCACCATTCCAGGTCTTAATTAAAAATCTGGCATATTCTAATGTGATGAAAGTAAACACTGTACTTGTCTAAGTCATTAGAGTTAGGTTTCTGTTATCTTTTTCTTTTTAATGCAGCCTATAATATATGTGAAACTATAGACCCACAAATTCAGACTTCTTTCCAGCTCAAGGAAATTTTCTTGTATTGTTTGCTTACTCTTTTCCTGCCATTCCTTTTTCTCCATCAGAACTTATTAGTCACATTCAGCCCCTTAGATCTATTGTGTAAGTCATTCAGCTTATTTTATTTGTCTGTTCTTTGAGATATTTCTTGCATCTGATTTTCTCAGTTATTTAATTCAGCTTTCAATCCTGATCATCATCTCTTTTAATTCATAAACTGAATTTTCTAAATTTGACTATGCTCCCAGAACACTTTATCATGTTGCAGCTAGAACTTTTGGCCAGGTGCAGTGGCTCACATCCTTAATTCCAACACTGGGAGGCTGAGATGAGAATTGTTTAAGGCCAGGAGTTCGAGACCAGCCTAGACAATATAGCAAGAACCGACCTCTACAAAAAACTAAATCCTAAAAAATGACCAGGCATAGTGGCATGCATCTGTCATCCTAGCTACTCAGGAGGCTGAGTCAGGAGAATCACTTGAGCCCAGGAGGTTGAGTCTGCAACGAGCCAAGATCATGCCACTGTACTCCAGCCTGTGTGAAAAAGCAAAACTCAGTCTTTAAAATAAATAAATAAAATTTAAAAATTAAGGAACTTTTAAGTGCTTGGGTGTTTGGTTTGTTTTTTAATCCAAGATTTTGATCACTTCTCCCTACTAATTCTGCATTACTGGGTATGTGTTTTGATTATTCAGTCTGTTTCTTTTTTATTTACGTCGAGAGCCTATCAAAAGAGCAGATTTGTATGCATTTATGTATGTACTTTTATATGCATTTATGGACTTATTTATTGGGTATATTGGGACTCATGTCTAAATGTCAGACAAAATCAAAAGGACTGGCCACACTGTGCATCTGTGAACTAAGGGCAAAGTGCTAGCCTCTGCTTAGGGCCCTTGCAGTTTATCTTTCCCCTTGTGGGCCTTTCTATACTTTCCTATTTTATATGTAATGACGACAAACATGCTTTTTTCTGTTGGCATTTTGGAAAGACTCAGCTTGCACTTTTAGTATCATTCTAGCATTCTGACATTCATGAAAGGGTATGGCATTATGCCGAGATTTCACTAATTCCCCCACAAAAACCCCCTGGCAAGATGCTCTTTCTTCCATTAAGGCCTCTGGACTTTTTGGCCTTATTGCAGGAAATTTCTTGTCCCCCACATCACTCTTTAAAGGGACTTCCACAAATCTCGAGGCCTCAGTCTCCCCTAATAGCCTGCAAGTGTCAGTAACCACTGGGCTCAGGAGAGACAAAATAACCTAAGTATGGCTGGGGAGTGGAGGTGAGCCATATTCAGGCTGCAAATTCCCAGAATTTCCTTTATTTGTGTTAAGAAGGTATTTTGTGTGTATATTAATTTTCTATTATTGCCATGACAAATTACCACAAACTGACCAGCTCAAAATGACATAAATATATTATTACATAATATCTGTAGGTCAAAACTCTGAGAGATAGAAATCAAGTTTTTGCAAGGCTGCTTTTCCTGCTGGAACTTCTAAGGAAATATCTGCTTCTCAGTCTATTCAGGGTATTGGCTGAATTTTGTTTCTTGAGGTTGTAGGACTCTGGCTCTCATTTCTTTTGTCATCTGGGAGCAAATCTTTGCTCCCAGGGGTTGTCTCCATTTATTTGTATGCTTTCCATTTACTCCTTCCAGCTTGGCCAAGTCAAGTCTCTCTTATACTTCTAAATTACTCCATCATTTTTTTCTACTACACTCCTTCCTTTAAAGATTTATATGATTAGACTGGGCCAACTGGATAATACAGTATAATCATCTTATTTTAAAGTCTATAACCTTATTTACATCTGAAAATCCATTCTAGTTCATCTAATATGCAAATACATTCTAGGGATCAGGGTATAGACATCTTTTGAGAGCCACTCTGCTTAATACTGTATATTTGAATATTGTTGAGATTAACCTATTTTATATAAAGTGGCCAAATATAAAGGAGAGAGATGATTATTTATGGTTTCTAAGGCAAGAATAATGAAAAGTATCCTAAATACAAGTGACTTAACTGACACAGAGGAGAAAGAGGAATTCCTATAAAGTTATAGGAAGGAAGAATGAATGGATGGTAAAAGTAGAGTCAAAGGATAAAAAACGTTCAAAATGGTGGAGGTGAGCAATAGAGTCTTAAGCTTCAGTGAGAATAAATAAAATGAAAATTAGAAGTTTTAATTGATTTAGAAAGTTGATGCCCCTGAATACCTTTTAAGGGAGTGTTCGTTCTGATTGGAGAAAACCAACAGAAAACAGATTGTAAAGGATTAAGAAATTAATGAGAAACTGATCATGGATATATCTCATAGGTTTTAGTGTTTTTGGATTGAAAATGCAAGGAAAAAACATGTAGCTGGAGCTAGATTGTCATGCAGTTAAAGGACCCAGGTTGAAGGTAGTTAAGCAACCTCAGAGATCTTTTTGTAGTTCACAAGTGTGATGACTGGGTTTTCAGGCTTATATGGGAGATATGCCTTCCTCAAAACTTATTATGCTATCAGCACATTATCTAGCTGACATTATAAAAAGAAAGATAATTCTGATAATATTTTCCTGTTTGGATATTGAGTGAGAGAGAAAAATACACATCAAAAACTACTTTCAGATTTCTGTTGCTCATAGAGTAGATGGTGCTAACAAGGATTCACCAGGAAAACGGGAAGAGAACACCACAGTCGCAGAAAGAGGATTAATTTGATATTATGCTTTGTTTCATAGATTACTAGTTACCATGCCAATATTTATGTTTCCATTCAATCTTACTTGCAACACCATAATTTTGTGCTAATAAATAACATACTTGTCCAAAAAAAAAAAAAACACTATATTTTTTCAGCCTCATTGGCAGCTAGATAGAGATGACCAACGGATGTAAGCAGATGTTATTTCACTAGACTTCCCAATTTTACTCTTTCTTCTTACATGAAATGTGAAGAAAATAGCTGTAGCATCAGTGGCTTTCTTGGATCATGGGGAATCTTGAATATGAACTACATCAGTTTGGGCACATGAAAAAAATAAACAAAAATGATTAAGATCAATTCTCTTAAAGTTCAGAACCAAGAGTGGAGAGAAAAATGAGAAAGGAGTTTCCTCCATAAAGCTAAATAAGGATTTGTTAGATGAACTAATAGAGAAAGTTACCCCATTCTCAGAGGAGAAGATCTTTATTATTTCTGGTATTGGGTTGTGATAATTATGCACCAGTAAATCCATGTGTTTCTCATTGTCTTTTTTCAAATATGACTTTTTAAGGTGGTTAACCTTGTCCTACTTTATTCTCATATACTACTGGCTGTGTCAAAGAAGAAATGTGTCTTTTAGTTTAAAATTTACTAGGTCAATAATAACCTAATCTATACCCAGAGAATGGGATGATAGACATAGAAATTCTGGTTCATGAGTTAGATCAAGTACTCTGATGGAATTAGGGATTTGTCTCCCTGCAAGGGTACATTACCCAGTATATGAAATGGAGGGTGTGTATGAGCAGGTGTGTGATAGAAGAGCCAAAATATGATAGAATTTTCTTTTAATACTCATTCTTCAATTCTTTCTCAGTAATAGAAACTTCTCAAAAAACTTAATCTAAAATGATAAAAGAAAGAGAAAAGACACTTCAAAACAATGAAAATATCTTTATACCATGGCAGAACTTGTTGAAACAAAGTAAATCCAATTTTGTAATTTTGTCTTGTTAAGACTATTTTAGAGGCAGCCTAATAACATCAACATTATGCTTGAGTCTCTTTTGGCCTTTAATTTTGCATCAGTTGCTTTCTTTCAAAAGTTATTTTGTCAAATTTTACAGTTTTTAACAGCTTGAGTTTTCAAACCAACTTATTTAACAAGTTTAACAGCTTTAATTTCTTTCTTTCTTTTTTTTTTTTTTTTTTGGTTCAGAGACACGGAAAACCCAAACATTTACTTACTATTATGTATGATTATATTTTTCTGTGATTGTCATCAGGATTTTTCATGATTGTTCAGTTTTAATACAACTGCTTTCAAATCTTTAAAAAAATTGAATAAGAAAAAAATAATGGTTCTATTATGGTAGAGTGGTCAAATTACTATGAGTAACAAACTTATTCAAAAGTATGCTTTTCTCACCAAAATAGAGAATAACTTTGTTACAAATTTTGGATTAATAAGTTTTCAACCATCTTTTTAATGTTTCAATGTACTGTTTTGTTTCTTATCTAATGTAGACAATTGATCAAGTAACTTTCTCTAATTTTCGAAACAAAACAAATGACAACCCTTAAAATGTGGCCATTTTATTTCTAATTTTGACATGAATGCTTAAGATTTAGAGTATTAAATATATAAGAAGAAATTATGAGAGACTATGTTTACTTAAATACACATTAATGTATAAATTTAGTTCTATTGATAATATTTTCATACAATTAAAAAATAAACTTTAGCAACTGGCCGCTAGTCAAGTTTAAATGTTAAAGTTCTTGAAATTGTTTATCTTCTAGAATCCCTGGCCAGCAGTTTTTCATCATAATAACAGATAAAATATTACACTGTTTTCATAACAGCCATATTTTTCTTGTACCCTTTTACAAATTTTTCCAATTCTTTCCAAATTTCTATAAAATCTTAGGCATAACATTGTAATGCCTAGTTGGCCAAATACATTTTCCTTAATCTATTAATTGAAGTTCATGGAAAAGTTGAAGGGGGTTGGTGGTGGTGATGGAAGAGGAAGGAGTTTGGCAAGAATTTAATTTAAAAAAAAATAATTATATATTCTTCATCTTGCCAGTGAACAACTTTCCATGAGTTCCTTGAATTTCTGCATGTCTTGCAAGTGAGGCACTAACTGCTATATTTATGAGCACTTTGAGCACTGGACAATTTCTCTTTAGAGCAAAGTGCAGGAATGCTTACTGCCTAGTACAAAGACTCAGGTTCTTAAACTTTGGGTTCCTAATCACATATCCCACTTTGTGTATGTGTGTAGATATATATGTGAGACTATCTACATTACCTCCTAAAACAGTGGTAAAAAAAAAATGGACATGAGTATACTGATGCTCATATTATTTTCTGGGCCATGAGTAATAAAATCCTTCACCTTTGACTCAGGAGTCTTATGTTCCGGCCAAAATCTAGGAACACTGATCAAATCTAAATTCAGAATATAATGCCAGCAACTGGTACAGGTATGAGTCTGTTCAGGATGCTGGTTATGTCCAGGATCAGAGTTTGCATAGTACAGCTTAGATTTTTGGCAAAATGTTAGCTGATAAAACTAGAATGAAGAGAGATGGGGTGGTGGGTTTAAACACCAATTTATAATGTCCAAAAGAACACTAAACATCACATATAAGTTCATAATAAAATACTGACAAATTGTTAAAATAAAAATTTTAAATATATATTATATATTTAATATATATTAAATATATCTATATAAATTATTATTAATCTATGAATATGTTAATTATATTAATAACACCAATATTCTACCATATATTATAAAAACATATTAATAATATATTAATTAATAGATTATATATAAAAATATATAATCTGCCTTTTTAGGGGGACAAATTCCTATTTCCATCAGAGCACTAAATCTAACTCATGAACCAGAATTTTTGTCTACCATTCCATTCTCTGTGGGTGGACTTGGCTATTTTTGGTCTGGTAAATTTTATTTGAAAGACACATTTCTTCTCTGACACAGTCTGTAGGATATGAGAGTAAAGTAGAAATAGGTTAATCACCATAAATATATACATTATATATTTGTTTAAATATTAATAATTTAAATTGAGCTTTTTTCAGTATTTAATTATGATATCAGTTGGGAAAATTCCTAGTATTTGCACTCCTGTTTTTTTTTATATAATTCCTGTACCATTAGAGTCCTGATTCTGATTAGTAGAATCTGCAGTCAAGAGCCCACCTTAGCATTCACAGCCCAGCTGTCTATGACATGGGAAGACTTTTGACAAAGGAAGAACCGGCAGTGCAGCAGACTTGTGTTGGTGACTGGAGGGGTAAGGCAAACACTAAGTTACATATGTTAGTTATTATATGTTCTATATGATGAAGGCCTTCTGATGTACAGTTTCACTGATTTGCAGCAATATATATACTTTTAAAAATATATTTTCTATTATTACTTTTAATATAGCTAATTTATAAATTAGTAAGCCATACAAAGAAAATAAAGGTTTTATTAAAGGTCTCACATACAGACACATGTATATTTATGACAATGGCATCTTCAAGACATCCTTATTATTATACTCTTATGCAGCTTGAAGATGGTCCCCAAATTAGCAAGAATTGCCTACATTATGGCTGCTCTTTGAAAAGAATCCCCTTGAGGAATGTTAGGTTACTACTTGGAAAAGATAGCAGGACAGCTTCATGGCTCTTAGATGATGATGTATATTAGCTGCTACATCTGATACACCTGACCTCAAAATTTTAATTATCTTCTAATTTCTGAGCAAAATATTAAGATGTTCTGTGTTGCAAATTAGAAGTACCTATACTGTAATATATAATAGCAATTTTATGTAGTTACAAAGCATCCAAAAACTGTTTTTAGTTTCTTTTTTATTATAATGTTCTAATTAATAAATACCATTTTAAAAATTATTCTATTCTGTTTCTATAAATACATTTTACCTTTGTGCAATAAAATGACAGTACCTCATTTGTTCATGATTCCTTGGGCCATTAATCTTGATGCTGTACTTCAGACAAGTTTAAGGCATTATTGACTGGTAGATTATCACATTTCCTTATTTTGTAGATAGTAATTATCTCCAAACTTTTGGACTAATTAAAAAATTCAGGTTTAAAAATATTTGTATTTCCTTAATACTTAAACTGATTTTTAAAAACTGTGGTAAAGTTTATAGGATAAAAGTTCAATTCTTCTAGAAAGTTTGCTCTATAATTTAGGCAAGAACTTTATTAATAAAAGTAGGTAATTAAATAGTGATGATGAAAATAAATATAAGGCATAAGCAAGGACTTCATCACTAAAACACCAAAAGCATTGGCAACAAAGCCAAAATAGACAAATAGGACCTAATTAAACTCCAGAGCTTCTGTACAGCAAAAGAAACAATCATTAGAGTGAACCAGCAACCAACAGAATGGGAAAAAAATTTAGCAATCTACCCATCTGACAAAGGGCTAATATCCAGAATCTACAAACAACTAAAACAGATTTACAAGAAAAAAACAAACCCATCCAAAAGTGGACAAAGGATATGAACAGTTTTCAAAAGAAGACATATATGAGGCCAACAAACATATGAAAAAATGCTCATCATCACTGATTATTAGAGAAATGCAAATCAAAACCACATCGAGATACCACCTCACGCCAGTTAGAATGGCGATCATTAAAAAATCTGGAGACAACAGATGGTGGAGTGGATATGGTGATATAGGAACACTTTTACACTGTTGGTGGGAGTGTAAACTAGTTCAACCATCATGGAAGACAGTGTGGTGATTCCTCAAGGATCTAGAAATAGAAATTTCATTTGACCCAGCAATCTCATTACTGGGTATATACCCAAAGGGCTATAAATCATTCTATTATAGAGACACATGCACATGTATGTTCATAGTGGCACTGTTTACAATAGCAAAGACTTGGAACCAACCCAAATGCCCATCGACAATAGACTGGACAAAGAAAATGTGGCACATATACACCATGGGATACTAAGCAGTCATAAAAAATGATGAGCTTGTCCTTTGTAGGGACATGGATGAATCTGGAAACCATAATTCTCAGCAAACTGACACAAGAATGGAAAATCAAACACCGCATGTTCTCACTCATAGGTGGGTGTTGAACAATGAGAACACATGGACACAGGGAGGGGAGCATCACACACTGGGGTCTGTTGGAGGGGGCCAAGGGAGGGACAGCGGAGGGGTTGGGATATCAGGGAGGGGAGAAGTGCCAGATGTAGGTGATGGGGGGATGGAGGCAGCAAACCACATTGCCATGTGTGTACCTATGCAACAATCCCGCATGATCTGCACATGTACCCCGGAACCTAAAGTACAATAAAAATAAATAGATAGATAGATACCATGCCAAACTTAAAATTTCATTTGTAATGCTAAATGAAATAAGTTGCCAAAGGAGATAAAAGACTCACTTAATAATGTGCAAAATAAAATCTATCTTTATAAATAATTTTTATAATAATGAAAAATAAATATTTTTACTAAACTTAGAAGACTACTGGGAAAACATTCTTTTTTCAGGTATGATGGTTCATGCCTGTTATCCCAACACTCTCAGATGCTGAGGTTGGGGGATCACTTGAGGGCAGGAGACTGAGACCAGCCTGGGCAACAGAGCAAGATCCACCCCTCCACACACACACACAAATTTAATTAGCTGGGAATAGTTGTACACACTTTTAGCCCCAGCTACTTGGGACCTGAGGCAGGAGGATCACTTGAGCTCAGGAGTTTGAGGCTGCAATGAGTTATGATTGCACCACTGCACTCCAGCCTGGGCAACAGAGCAAGAGCCTATCTCTAAATAAAATAAAATATTTTTTATTTTTAAAATTTGATACATAATTATCTGTATTTAAGGGATACATGTGATATTTTAATACATGCATCAATGTATAATTATAAAATCCAATTATTTAGGATACCCATCTCTTCAAACATTTATCATTTTGTTGTGTTGGGAACTTCCAAATATCTTTTAGCTATTTTTAAACATAGAATAAATTATTGTTAACTATAGTTACACTACTGGGCTATCAAACAATAAAACTTATTCCTCCCATCTAACTGTTTGTTTGTCCCCATCAACAAATCCTTCTTCATCCCCTCCTCAACCCTTCCCAGGCTCTGATAACTATCATTCTGCTCTCTACTCCAAGATCAAATTTTTTAGCTTCAATATGTGAATCAGAATATAAAATATTTGTCTGTCTGTGCCTGAGTTTAATTTACATAATGTTCTTCAGTTCCATACAAGTTGCTGCAAATGACTTTTTTTATGGAAGAAGAGTATTTTCGTGTGTGTGTGTGTGTGTGTGTGTATTCTTCATACATACAGTGTGTGTATCCTGTGGATGATTTGTATGTCAATTCCATCTCTTGGTTATTGTAAATACTGCTTCAGTAAACATGGAGATACAGGTATCCCTGATATGCTGATTTCCTTTCCTTTGAATAAATACCCAGTAGTGGAATTACTTGATTGCATGAAATACACTTTGCATAAAATTGTTTTGATTATTTTAAGAAACTTCTATACATTATTTTCTATAATGACTGTACTAATTTACATTCCCACAACAGAGTACAAGAGTTTTCTTTTCTCCACCTCTTTATTAGCATGTTATTTGTCTTTTTCTAATAATTCTAGAAAGATTTAGGTGATATCTCATTTTAGTTTTTATTTCCATTTCCTTAATGATTGGTGATACTCAGCATTTTTTTGTGTACCTAATGGCCATCTATAAGTCCTCTTTTGAGAAATGTCTATTCATATCCTTTGCACTGTTTAACGGAATTGTTTTTGTTTTGTTTTTGCTGTTGCATTGTTTGAGTTCCTTGTGTAATCTGGATATTGGTTCCACATCAGATAAACAGTTTGCAAATATTTTCTGACAATCTACAGGTAATCTCTCCATTCTGTTGATTGTTCTCTTTGCTGTACAGAAGCTTTGCATTCAATATAGTCCTATCCATTACTTTTGATCGCCTATGTTTTTGCCAAAAAATTTTTGCTTAGAGCAGTTTTTTCAAGCTTGTCTGCTACGTTTTTTTCCTAATGGTATTAAGTTTTCGGTCTTACACTTAACTAAGCGATTTTGAGTTGGATCTTTTAGGTGGTGAGATACAGGGGTCTAGTTTCATTCTTCTGCATATGGGTACTCAGTGTTCCCAGTACCATTTATTGAAGAAACTGCCCTTTCCCCACAGAATGTTTGTGAGTCCTTTGTCAAAATTCAGTTGACTGTAAATATGTGGCTTCATTTCTGGGTTGTTTCTTCTGTTCCACTGGACTGTGTGCGTTCTTTTATGCTTGTACAATGCTGCTTTGGTTACTATAGTTTCATAGTATTGGTCTTTGTGTCTGCTTTTATGTCAGTACCATCCTGCTTTGGTTGCTATAGTTCTGTAGCATATTGTGAAGTCAGTGTGATGCCTTCAGTTTTGCTCTTTTTGGTTCAATATTACTTCAACTATTCAGTCTTCCATGTTTCCCTACAAATTTTAAGATTATTGCCAAGTGCAGCGCCTCACGCCTGTAATCCCAGCACTTTGGGAGGCTGAGGTGGGCAGATCACCTGAGGTCGGGAGTTTGAGATAGGCCTGCCCAACATGTCAAAACCCCATCGCTACTAAAACTACAAAAAATTAACCAGGTGCAGTGGTGGGTGCCTGTAATCCCAGCTATGAGGGAGGCTGAGGCAGGAGAGTTGCTTGAACCCGGGAGGCAGAGGCCGCAGTGAGTCGAGATTGTGCCATTGTACTCCAGCCTGGGTGACAAGACAGAAACTTTGTCTTAAAAAATAATAAGATTATTGTTTCTGTTTCTGTGATGTATGTCATCGGTTTTTTTTAGTGGGGATTGCATCAAATATGTATATTATTTTAGGGGGTATGGTCATTTTAACATTAATTCTTCCAATACATGAGCATGGGATGAATTTTCCTTTGTTTGTGTCCAATTTCTTTCATCAGTGCTTTTCAATTTTTGTTATAGAAGTCTTCCACTTTTTTGGTTAAGTGTATTTGAGGTATTTTATTTTTCTTGTAGCTGTTTTAAATGAGATTTCATTCTTATTTTAAGCTAATTTCTAATTGGTATATAGAAACATTACTGAATTTTGTATAGAGTGTTTTTGCTTGTCATCTGCAATGAAGAATAAGTTGGATTTCTCTTTTCCAATTTGAACATCTTTTATTTTCTTCTCTTGCCTGATTGCTCTGGCTAGGAAGTCCAGTACTATGTTGAATAGGAGTGGTAAAAATGAGGACCTCTGTTCAAGTTCTTAGAGAAAAGACTTTCAGCTGTTCCCTGTTTCATAAGATATAAAAAAGCTGGAAGTTTATCAAATACGTTCTTTATTATGTTGAGGTTTGTGCCTTTTATGCCTAATTTGTTCAGCGTTTTTATAACAAAGTTGTGAATTGTTATCAAATACTCTTTTCTGTGTCTATTTAAATAATTACACAGCATTTGACCTTCATTCTGTTGATATGACATATCACATTTATTGATTTGTGTAGATTGAACAATCCTTGCATCCTTGAGATCACACCACTTGATCATGTTGTATTAACTTTTGGATTTGTTGAATTTGGGCTACTATTTTCTTGAGAATTTTTGCATCTATGTTCCTTAGGGATATTAGCCTGTATTTTTATTGTGGTGTCTTTCTCTGGTTTTGGTAGTAGGCTTCATAGAAGGAGTTAGGAAGAATTCACTCCTGTTTGTGTCTTTGGAATTGTTTGAGAACAACTGCTGTTCTTCACAAGTTTGGTAGAGTTTATCAGTAAAGCCATCTGGTCCTGGGCTTTTCTTTCTTGAGAGACTTTTTTATTATTGATTCAATCTTATACATACTATTAGTCTGTTACAGATTTCTATTTCTTTTTAATCTTGGTACACTGTAATTCTTCAGGAATTTGTTTTCTCTAGGTTTTTAAATTTGTTAGCATGTAGTTAATCCTAAGAGCCTCCAATGATCATTCCCATTGATGTAGTATCAGTTTTAGAATTTCCTTTTTTATTTCCTATTTATTTGGGTCTTCTTTAATTATTTATTAGTGTATCCAGAAGTTTATCATTTTTTTATTTTCAAAAAACTTTGTTTTTTTAATCAATTTTTGTCTCTATTTTGTTTAGTTCTGCTCCATTCTTTTTTATTTGCTTTCTTCTACTAATTTTGCATTAAATTGTTAATTTTCTAGTTTCTGAGGTCCATTTTTAGAGTACTTAAAACTTTTCTACATTTTGATACAGTTTTCATTACTACAGACATTCCCCTTAGCATTGTCTGTGCTGTATTCCCTAGGTTTTGGTATATTTCCATTTTCACTGGTTTTAGGGTGTTTTTTAAAAAAATTTCTCCTTTTCTCATGTCTTTGTTGACCCAATGGTCATTCATGAGCATGTTTCTTTTTTTTTTTAAATTTTTATTTGTATATGCTCAAAGTTCCTCTTTTCTTTGATTTCTACTTTTAATCCATTGTAGTTTTACAATATACTTGATATAGTTTTTATTTTCTAAAAAACTGTTGAGACTTATTTTGTGGCCTAATATATGGTCTATCCTGGAGAATGTTCCATGTCCTGATGAGAAAATGTACATTTTGTAGTTATCGGTTGAAATATTCTGTAAATGTCTGTTAGGTCTATTTGGTTTAAGGCACAATTTAAATCCATGTTTCTTCCTTCATTTTCTGTCTAGATAATTTGTTTAATGCTGAGAGTGTCATGGTGAAGTCACCAATTATCATTGTATTAGAGTCTATTTTTCCTAATAGATCTAATAATATTTGCTTTATATATCTGGGTGCTCCAGTATTGAGTGCATATATATCTAAAATTGTTGTATCTTCTTGCTGAATTGATATTTTCATCATAACACAATGACCTTGTCTATTTTTATTATTTTTGATTTAAAGTCTATTATACCTAAATATAGCTACTCCTGCTCACTTTTAGTTTCTATTTGCAAGGGATGTTTTTCATTTCTTCATGTTCATATGTATCTTTATATAAAGTGAGTTTCTTGTAGGCAGTGTTTATAGTATTTTTCTATTCAACCAGTCTATCTTTTTTTTTTTTTTTTTTTTTTTTTTTTTTTTTTTTTTTTTTTTTTTTTT
>PVKP010017334.1:0-46365 GCA_004027715.1 Plecturocebus donacophilus
AGCCGCGCCGGCCAAAAGAGTCACGCTGGCGACCCGTGTGGCTTCTCTGCCGGGAATCTCCTGGTCTGTGGGCAACAAAAACTCGTCGGAAAGTGCGGCGTCCACTCGTTCTCTGCGCTTTCACTGGGAGCCACATTCCTGAGCTGTTGCTAATCGGCCATCTTGGATCTCTCCCCCTCATTGCTGCTTTATTACCCAAAGAAGAAATGGCCAGAGCTGCAGCCTGCTCCAACCACCAGGGAGAGACCCCCCATTGCACCTTGTATAGGTCTTATTTTGATTCCAGTTTAGGGAAGCCACTGATCCACAGCATGAAACAAAGTGTCCAGGCCCAAGCCAGAGTTGGGGCTGATGACCCGAGTCATGCTGTTATGAAGGACACCGCTGGGGACATTGCAAGGTAAGGACCAAGCAGCTTCGGCCCTTGTCTGTTGGGCCCCTTGTTCATATCTTGTAACTGCCCCCTGCACCCCCCACAGCATTTACAGCTCCCAGCCCCCAGCACAGAGCATGGCGCTGAGTAGATGCTCAAGGGATTTGATAGTAATGAGCATGAAACACCTGCAGCAGGACAAACCCTAGAGGTTTTTGTTTTGCTTTGTTTTGAGACAATCTTGCTCTGTCGCCCAGGCTGGAGTACAGTGGGGTGATCTTGGCTCATTGCAATCTCCACCTTCTGGGTTCAAGCGATTCTTCTGCCTCAGCCTCCTGAGTAGCTGGGATTACAGGTGTGTGCCACCACGCCTGGCTAATTTTTTTGTATTTTAATAGACATGGGGTTTCACCATGTTGGCCAGGCTGGTCTCCAATTCCTGACCTCAAGTTATCCGCCTGCCTCGGCCTCCCAAAGTACTGGGATTACAGGCTTGAGCCACTGTGCCCAGCCAGAAGCATAGTTTTTAAGGAACAATATCAGGGTAGTAATTATTCTTGTTTTTAATATTTTCAACAAAGGTCATGAATATTTTTCTCTTGGAGTCCTCTGAATTGCACTTCCTGATGGCCCAATTAGTAATGTCATTGTAAAAACCTTCCCCAGAGGAGGGCCTGGTATGCAGCCAGTTTATGGGTGACAATTGGTACGTTAGAAAACAGTGACACTCTGGGGTAAGACAGATGTGCGTTCAAATGCAAGGCCCACTGCTTGCTAGCTGCGTGACCTTGAACAAGTCACTTATCCTCACTGAGCTGGGTATTATGGGACTTGTGGACCTCTGTCCACACCCAGGCATAAAGCAATGTAATTGTCTGCTTCTAAAGGCATCCTCCTGTCTTTGTTAGCTCTTTAATTAGCTTAGGGTACGAGTAGTAAATTCAGAAGCAATGCAGGAACTGCTAATGAATAAAACTGCCTGGCCATGAGACAATAGGGAGGGAGAGAATGTGGCAGATTTGAGGGCACATGCCTTGTCTAAAGTGGGCAGCAGCTTCTCAGCTCTAACCCATATTTATTAGCTGGGATGCAGTCTAAAAGTGGACAGAGTTTTCAATTTTTCAAAAGAAATGTGAGACCTAGATTTTTAAGCAGTATCTTCAGGTTTTTTTTTTTGTTCGTTTCTTTTTGAGATGGAGTCTCACACTGTTGCCCAGGCTGTAGTGCAGTGGCACAATCTCGGCTCACTGCATTCTCCACCTCCTGGGTTCAAGCAATTCTCCTGCCTCAGCCTCCCAAGTAGCTGGGACTACAGGCGTGCACCACCACGCCTCAGCTAATATTTTTTTGTATTTTTAGTAGAAACGGGGTTTCAGCATGTTGGCCAGGATGGTCTCAATCTCTTGACCTCGTGATCTGCCTGCCTTGGCCTCCCAAAGTGCTGGGATTACAGGCGTGAGCCACCACGCCCGGCCATATCTCCAGATTTAAGACAATTGGCATGCCTGCTGGCTGGCTTTCCAGGGCTGCCAGATTGTAACCCCTTTGTAGAGGGTAGTGGAAGATGGCACGGAACACAGGAAGACAAGATTCAAAGGACTATTACAGCAAAATGATCCCATTACTGTGTGTGGCCGCCAGAGGACAGTAATTCACCTGACATCACTTCCCTCGTTCAAGCTCCTTGTCAGATTACACTCAATTTTAACTCTTGACTTTGTCTGCATTCAGCTGTGTCGAAAGCACAAAATACGGTCCCTGAAGCGATATTGAAAAGTTGGCTTTCTCCGTCTTAAGCATTCTGTATTAGGTGAAAATTGCCTCCCCGTGGCTCACGGAGGAGTTTTCTAACCGCTTACCTTTGACACATAACAAAGAACCGGAAAGTGGCTACATGGGAAATGTGTCCATTATGCAAAACAAAACAAGACAAAAAAAAAACCTTCTGCATGTTTAAGGAACAGCAGTCAAACGCTTCTCGCTGGCAGAGTTGGATTCTATTGCTTAGGAAAAACAAAACTCCCTGGCTTCAGGCTGCATGGTATTGAGTTGGCTGCAGAATGACTCAACTTCATTACAAAGAAAACACACCCCACCTGTTCTTGCTGCTTCACTTCTGTCATCTTCCCACCCCTGGATTTTTTTTTCCTCCTTCTAACTTAATGCTGTTGCTGAAAAAGAGAGCCCAGCAGCCCTTCTCCCTAACTACTGATTAATTCTCCTTTTAAGACATATCTGGTGAGGTCAAACTCAGTTTCTGACGCATCACCAAGAAACAGGGTTCGGGGGACCCCATATGAGTGTCCCTGGGCTAAAGGCTTGTGCTCTGGCCTCAGGATGTTTCTCAGGTCATAGGATCTCAAATCAGCAATATTTCAAAACTCAGACACGCAGATGAGTGCTGTTT
Source organism: Plecturocebus donacophilus (assembly GCA_004027715.1). NCBI lineage: Eukaryota > Metazoa > Chordata > Mammalia > Primates > Pitheciidae > Plecturocebus > Plecturocebus donacophilus. The sequence continues at coordinate 2,781 of PVKP010017334.1, forward strand.
TCAGAGCAAATCATTTGGGGAAGTGATACTTTTGCAAAAAATTAAATGTAACTGCTTTTCACTTGTTAACTGTTTTATTTCTTAAAAACAACATGAGATCATTACAGATACAGAATCCACAAAAAAACCCAAGAAGAATAAATATACATTCCAAATTCTACTCAGTGTTTCTCTATGCACATTTATTTATTTGTTTTTGGGACAGGCTCTCACTCTGTCACTCAGACTGGGGTGTAGTGGCACGATCTCTGCTCACTGCACTCTCAACCTCCTGGGCTTAAGTGATCCTCCTGCCTGAGCCTCCCAAGTAGCTGGGACTACAGATGCATACCACCATGACTGGCTAATTGAAATAATATTGTTTTTTTTTTTAGAGAAGGGGTCTCACTATGTTGCCCAGTCTGGTCTTTAACCCCTGGGCTCAAGCAGTCCTCAAACTTCAGCCTCCCAAAGTGCTGGGATTATAAGCATGAGCCACCACACCTGGCCTTATCTATTTTTAAATGATGAAATATTTCAGACATCCAAAAGGCATTGACATTGTAATGGGCACTTGTGTGCCTACCATCCAGTTTAAGAAATGCCATGTTGGCCGGGCACGGTGGCTCACTCCTGTAACCACAGCACTTTGGGAGGCTGAGGCGGGCAGATCACGAGGTCAGGAGTTTGAGACCAGCCTGACCAAATGCTGAAACCCCATCTCTGCTTAAAATACAAAATTAGCTGGGCGTGGTTCGTGCTTGTAATTCCAGCTACTCAGGAGGCTGAGGCAAGAGAATCACGTGAACCTGGGAGGCAGAGGTGAACCTGGGAGGCGGAGGTTGCAGTGAGCTGGGATTGCACCACTGCACTCCAGCTTGGGTGACGAAGTGAGACTCTATCTCAGAAAAAAAGAAATAAAATGTCACCAATGCACTGAAGCTCCGTTGGTCTTCTTCCCTTTACATGCCCTTCCCTCCCTCCCAGAGGTCACCACCATGTTGAATTTGGTGCTAATACCCCCACGCATGGCTTTTTGCTTTTATCCATAGGCATGTAACTATAAAATATAATGATGTTCTGCAGATTTTTTATACATTATATATACTCTGTGGATCCTTCTGCATTTTTTGGGTTCAGAATTATGTTAGAGATTTATGCTTGTGCTGATATGCATAGTTCTGGTTCATTAATTTTCTAGTGCTGTGTAGTATTCCATTTACAATTTATTTCCCACTTACCAGTTGATGGGCATTTGGATTATTTACAATCTTTCCCTATTACAGATTGTAGTGAAACACTTGTATGATTTTTTGGCACATGTGTGGAAGTTTCTCTAGGACAGAGTTTCTCAAAGAATCATTTGGGGGGATTTTGAAAAACAACCACATGGGGCCTTGCTCCAGACCAATGAAATCCTCGAACTGCCCCTCTGATCCTCCTGTATCTTAGCTACAAGTGGAAATAATTGTACCCAGCACGGTATCTCAGTTTGGGTAGTGCTAACAACTGAGCACTTACTGCGTGCTAAGTAATTCGTAGGGTATTTGACTGAATTTTTGTAATAATGCCATGAAGTAGATATTATTAAACCCACTTTATAGAAGGTGACAAGGAGGCTCAGAGAAATTAGGTAATTAGCCTGAGGTCACACAGCAAGCAAGTGGCAGAACCAGGGTTCACAGCCAGTCTTCCTGACTTAAAACTTACGGTTTTGACCATCATGAGACCCTAGGCTTTCTGAGATCCCAGGTTACATTTTAGCTCCTCAGCTTTAGAGGTGGAAAAACTAAGGACAGAGCCATAATACAAGTCCAAGTCTCTAGATTCCTTACCCATTAACATGTCACCTTCTACTATAAAAATGCTTTGAGGGTAGGGAAGGAGCAAGGAGGAAAAATCTTAATAAAGTCATCTTCTCAATACAATTTCTGGCATCCACCCTATGTCTGTTATCCATTGCTATGTAACAAATATCCCCAGTGCTTAGTAGCTTAAAACAGCAGCAAACATTTTTCACTTTACATTATTTTGTGCAGGTTAATCTGATATAGTTTAGCTGGATGGTTCTAGCTGGCAGACTTTCTTGAGATTGTGATCAAGATGTTGTGTGTGGCTGCAATCATCTGAAGGCTTGACTGGTGCTAAAGTTTCCATTTCCAAGGTGGCTCGCATGGCTGGTGGCTAGGGGCTTCAGTTCCTCTCATGTGGGCTCTTCCACAGGACTGCTTGAGTGTCCTCTCAACATGGCGGCTGGCTTCCCCCAGCATGAATACCCAAGAGTGTGATATCTTTTATGATATAGCTTCAGAAGGCACACTTTAACTTTTGCTGTGATCTATTGGCCACAACACAGATCAACCTTGGAACAACTTATGAGGGGGCTACATAAGGCTAGGAAATGAGGATCAGTGGGGCCCATCTTCAAGGCTCCCTGCGCTATCATGCAGTGTCTCTTCCCTTCTCAGTCTCAATGATTCTGCCTGACAGCCTGACAGCATGGACTTCAGGCCTCCTGGGCCTCACGTGGTGGACTCTTTGGGAGCCCCAAGGCAGGGAGCTTCTGCATTTGTGAGACTCCTCTGTGAGAACGGTGGACTCCCAGTGGCCGACTGCCTTTCTCCCAGCTGTTTGCTGAATGCTTTCTCTAGCTGTACTACTCTAATTGGCCCGAGAAGCTGCCTACTCCTGCCTAAAAATATGGTCATGTTGACATGGAGACTGATTCAGGTGCTCAATACGCTGTTTTAGATCACAGGCTCTGAAAGATGTGACTAACACGTCTCCTCTTCTGCAGGGGGATGGTGACTCAGTTTGGGCCAGGGTGGAGTGAAGACCCAGTGTAGCTTACATCCTCCCCCTTCTCTGATTTCTGTTTCAGCTGATTCAAGGCAGCCAGGGTCTGGGGGCTGCTGGGCAGAGGGGCTGTGGACCTCCCTTCGTCCAAATTGCAGTCCATTTTGATGCCCCCCAAAAATCTCTCCGTGGAAGCTCTCTGTTACCATAGTAACGTGGAGATGTGGAAATTAACATGGGTGCCTGGCTAGCTGAGAAAGCCAAGCTCATAATACTCATTCCCTCTTTTAAATAGATAAGAATTCCCAGGAGGGCTTTGGACAGACATCAAAGGCCCTATTTCAGGTGTTGAGAAAATACTCTTTTAAAAATAATTGTGAAATGAATTCAGCCCTAATCAGAGAGATGGCAGTGATTTGGTGTTCTCAGAGGAACTGGAGAAATAAGTTTAGCGCCAAGGCAACTGTTTGATTTTTTTAAATGACAGCTTTATTGAGATATAATTCACATACCACACAATTCTCCCATTTGAAGTGTACAATTCTGTGGTTTTTAATATATTCACAGGGTTGTACAACCATCACCCCAATTTTAGAACATTTTCATTATCCCCAAAGAAAGCAAAGACCCTTTAGTAGTAATTTCCTGTTTCTCCCCATGCACCCTCCCTCAGCCCCTGGCAATCTACTTTCTGTCTGTATAGATTTTTCTCTTCTGGATGTTTCTGGGGGTGCAGCTGCAAAATTACCCTCCAGGCTCGGGATGGATGAAAGGACGCAGACTCCTCCGAGGCCACCAACCTGGCTTTCCTTGTTCCTGTGGAATCCTATAATATAATGGCTGTTGGAGACGGGCTTCTTCCAGCATTTTTTTCTTGCCCTTTCATGGATCTTCACAGTTTTTCAACAGCAGTGTTTCCATGCACTTTGAAAACAGTTCATTGGCTGGGGGTGCAGCTGCAAAATTACCTGCCAGGCTCGGGTTGGATGAAAGGGAGCAGACTCCTCTGAGGCCACCAACTGGCTTTCCTTATTCCGTCTTGAGCCTTCCTGGCTGCTTGGCGACTGCGGTGGGAAAAGTGGCCCTTTGGGAGCATGGCTGGCCTGGCTGGGCTTCACACTAGCATAGAGTGGACATGCTTCCTGCAATTTCCTTTTTCGGGAGAGTTAGAATCATGAGCAGCAGCAGATGACCAGGTGCCCAGCACCATGCTCTGAGCATTCTGTGAGTTAGGATGATTTCATTGTTACAGATCTTTTTTGTTCCCTCTCTTTTTATGGGGATTCACTTAACAGCCACCTCTTTTACTTCATGCAGATGTTTTGCTGAGGCTATCACTTGCATCATTTAAAAATTTTTCAGCTATAAATGATGCATGCAGAAATAATCTCACTCTTTGCCCTCTGCTAGCCTATTTTTCTTGTTTGTTTATTTATTTATTTATTGGAGATGGGGTCTCACTTTGTCACCCAGACTGGAGTGCAGTGGTGTGATCTCGGCTCCCTGCAACCTCCGCCTTCTGGGCTCAAGAGATTCTTCTGCCTCAGCCTCCCAAGTAGCTGGGACTACAGGCATGTACCACCATGCTCAGCTAACTTTCTGTATTTCTGTTAGAGATGGGGTTTCACCGTGTTGTCCAGGCTGGACTCGAACTCCTGGCCTCAAGCGATCCTCCTGCCTCAGAGTCCCAAATCTTTGGGATTACAGGCATGAGCCACTACACCCAGCCTATTTTTTAAAAATATAAACTGTCTCTGCAGTCCCTTTGTCCTCATTAAGCTCCATGGGGGCAGGGATTTGTCTTTTGTTCACAGCTACAGCCCCAGTGCCTGATGCTGGCAGGCCACAGGAGTGCCATCGACATTAGTTGAACAAGTACATGATTTTGTTGAATCCTTTGATGCCCCTTTTATGTCCCATGAGGTAGGTAGAGTTATGAAACCCATTTTACAGGTGAGGAAATCGAAACTCAGAGATGTGAAGTGACTTGTCACAGGCCATCAGCTTGTAAGTGGTGGAGCTGGGATTTGATCTGATTAAGGAGGATCTGGAGCTGTTAACCACTCTATTATGTGCAAGTGTGTGTTAAGGGTTGAACTGTACCTCCCAAAAGATGCTGAAGTCCTAACCACCAAGACCTCTGAATGAGACCTTACTGGGAAACAGAGTCGTTGCAGATGATCAAGTTTTTGTTTTTAAAAATTGATGAATAATAGATATGTATAGTTTCAGGGTACACGTGATAATTTAACACATTCATGTAATTTGTTAAGATCAAATCAGTGTACTTGGGATGTCCATCACCTTAAATACTGTCATTTCTTTATGCTAGAAAAATTCAAATTCTTCTCTTCTAGCTATTTTGAAATATACAATAGATTATGGTAACCGATAGTCACCCCAATGGTCTATGAAACACTGGGTCTTATTTCTTCTATCAAACTGTGTATGTATGCCCATTAATCGACTTTTCTTCATTCTCCTGCCCTGCTGCCCCTTCCCAGCCTCTGTTAACTCAGTTTACTCTCTAATTTCCTGAGATCCACCTTTTAAATTCCCACATATGAGTGAGAACATGAGAGCTTTGTCTTTCTGTGCCTGGCTTATTTCACTTAACAGAATAACCTCCAGATCCATTCATGTTGCTGCAAATGATAGGACCTCATTCTTTTTTATGGCTGAATAATATTCCATTATGTGTATATACCACATTTTCTCCGTTTATCCACTGATAGATACTTAGGTTGATTTTTTTTATTCTGGCTAATAGTGCTGCAGTAAACATCAGAATGGAGATTTTTTAAAATAAATTGATTTTCTTTCTTTTAAATGTAACCACTGGGGAAATTGTCAGATCATATCGTCCTATCTATTTTTAAAAAGTTTTTTGAGGAACCGCACCACTGTTCTCCATAGTGGCTGTAGCAATTTTTCTTTTTTCTTTTTCCTTTTGAGTTTAGGAGTGGAGGAGTAATAGACAGGAGAAAGAGAAAGAAAACTACCTCCCTCTCTGGGACCTCCAATAGGAAAGACTGCCCAGAAAGTGATGCACTGGATTTTATAGTCAGGCCTGAGGAGGTGGTGTCTGATTTACATAGGGCTCATAGATGGGTTTGATCAGGTATGACGTTTACATAGCTCGAAGGATAGGCTGGCTGCCCCACCCTAATCTTGTTATACAAATGGCTTTCCAGTTGACTGGGGCCATTTCATCTGCTCTTTACTGTACATATGACTGACAAAGAGAAGGGGAGACGAAGCCCCCATCTTGAGCATGATTGGCACTACTGCCGGCATCTATGTCTGCAGCTTGATGTTACAGGCTGCTTCTTGTTAGAAAGGAAAATGATTTACAGCTGCTTTTCATTAAAAGGAAAACCTTACTGAGGACTTCTGCACCCTTGCTATCTGCCTAAGTAATTTCTTCTTAACTCCTGTATCATTCCCCTCTCTGGAATTGTAACCCTAACTGCTGCTAGGGGGTGTTGGATAATGACTCTTTCTGGCTACTTCTGCTGAAAAGTGGCATTGTGTGGGGAAGAGCAGCTAGGGCTCCTCCTGGGGTTGATCTAAGGGTCCTTGAAAGAAAGGTGTGTCCATGTGTATTTCTGTCTGTAGTACTATTTTGAATTTGATGGCTGTCAGCCATTCTGACGGGTTGTAACACTGGTTTGCCTTCACCAGATATTGTGTTTCGGTGAATGCTGTACCTTGCTATCCTGGATGAGGTCCTCAGTATGAAGTGGCTACGTTGTCTGGGGTGTGTACCCCTGGCTTGTTGTCTTGCACCAGGAAAATTTAGGACACTGACACACACAAGGAGTTCAGGAGCAGAGGCTGAATAGGCAGAAGAAAGAGAAAGAAAAATGGCTCTCTCTCTATTGAAAGAGAGGGGAATTTCAGGAGGAAAGACCCCTATGTTTTTTCTAATAGTCTTAAAATATACGCGAGTGGCTGTGCTAATTTGCATTCCATGGTGGGATCTCTTGACCAGGGTTCCCATCAGCTCTCAGCTTCCCGAGAATCAAGAGCCTACCAGCTAGGGGCTTGATCACCTTTACTGTGTCCAAATAAGGGGGCAATAAGCTACCGTTGGGAATGGAGGTTTGATTGTGAATCCCTTGCCATCTGCCCTGAGACCTGCTGAGCTGGTCATGGGGCTGCATCTGATGAAGAAACTTCTGCTACAATGATTTCTGTCTTCTTCAGGCAACTTCCAACCCAAGTAACGTAACGTAAATAGATGATTTATGTTGGGGTAACTTTTTGGATTTCCCTTTTCTTTTTTCCAACTTTTCCTGTGGCTTTTTTTCCTCTTTTTTGCAGCCAAGAAATGAAACTTTCATTTGTTCATTGATTAATTCAGCAAACATATATTAATATCCTACTATGTGCAGGCAAAATATGACATGCAGGTCTCTGGCTGTATGGGCTTGGTAAGTAGTGTTGTCTCCTTCCAGGGCAGATGGTGGCTTTTCCATATTTTTAAAGTTACTCAGGTAATCTCAGAGAAAGGATTAGAAGGAAATGGAGACAGATGCTTTAACAACAACAACAAAAAATGCAGTTGTCAAACCAAACCAAACCAAAAAGCCCTGCCTTTGGGAAACTGTCTCTTTTACCTCATCAGGTTGTCTAGAACCCATGCCAATGGAAACACAGGAAGGACAGTGAAGTTTGTGTGTTAATTGAAATTCTGCTGTAACACCCTATAAAATGGGATATAAACACTCTAGCACTCCCTTAACCCCCCTTAATTTTTTATTGTGGTGAAATGCACATAACATAAAATGTACCATCTTAACGATTTTTAAGTGTACAGTTCAGTGGCATTAAATACATTCACATTGTTTTGCAACCTTCACCACCATCCATCTCTAGAACTCTTTCATCTCATAAAACTGAGACTACATACTGATTAAACAACCACTTCCCATCCATATTCCCTTAAGCCCCTGACCACCACCATTGTACTTTCTCTATGATCTTAACTACACTAAGTGGAACTGGCCCAATTGTCCCATAGAACTGATGTTAATGGTTTCTTCGAATAAACTAGAAATGGATTCTCCTGGTCTTAAAACATGAAAAAGTTACATTTGTCTTATCTGAGTTCCTTTCTCTGGAAACCAACCATCAGGCCTCCCAGATAGGATCAAGGAGCTGAAACTCACCAGGCCACCATATCTGGACAATGAGATGCCATGATTGCCTAGCGGACCACCTGCTTCCTGTTGACCAACTCCTCTTCCTTATTCCTCCCTAATTCCTGTTTTCTTGCATGTAGTTACATTTTCTTCCTGCTGTATAAACTCCTGAGTTTAGTTACTCAGGGAGATGGATTTGAGATTGGTCTCCTATCTCTTGGGCTGCAGCATCTGAATAAAGCCTTCTTTCCTGACAATATTCATGGTCTCAGTACTGGCTTTCTGTGCAGCAAGCAGCAGAATCTAGACTGAACCCCTGGAGTTTTGGTAACATAAGTACCTCATTTAAGTGTAGTCATACAGTATTTGTCCTTTTATGACTGGCTTATTTCACTTAGCATAAAGTCCTCAAGATTCATCCATATTGTAACATGTGTCAGAATTTTCTTCCTTTAAAGGCTGAATAATATTCCTAGTACTCACATCTTTTTTCTTTTGAGACAGCATCTTGTTCTGTTGCCCAGAATGGAGTGCAGTGATGTGATCTCAGCTCACTGCAGCCTCCATCTCCTGGGCTCCAGCAATCCTCCCACCTTAGCCTCCTGAGTAGCTAGGACCATAGGCATGCATCACCATGCCTGGCTAATTTTTGTATTTTTTTTTATAGAGTCGAAGTTTTACAACATTGCCCAGGCTGGTTTTGAACTCTTAAACTCAAGCAATCCACCTGCCTTGGCCTCCCAATGTGCTGGGATTGCAGGTGTGGACCATCGCATCTGGTCAGTGCTCAGTTTTAATGTGTTCTTGTGTGTAGCTGAGAGGTCACCCTAATATCATTTGCCTATTGCCTGGTGTCTGGAAGGTTAGTTGAAGAAGTTGGTTAGAATAGAGAAACAGAAATCTTACATTATGAATATTTTATCCTATCTTTTAACTTACACATACTAGTATTCTGTATACCAATTTGTACTGTGAATATTGTCAAATATTAATATTGGGTTAATGAATGATAAATAAATGAGTTAATTGAGTGAAGTCTCACATTGTCTTTATTACATGAATCAGGTGATTTCCTCTTTCAGTTCATGTAATGTAATGAGAATTTAAATGTAATTTAAATGTAATGAGAATGTAATTTAAAATTTTAAATATAATGAAAATTTAAAGACACTGGCTAAGCAGCACATAGAACCCTTCCAGATTTTTATAATTTTCTTCCCCTTCCCACCTTTTTCTTACAACTAATTCTTCATCAATTTCTATTTAGAAGCCTGCTTTTCTCGTGGCTTTCCAAAAGACTTAACTTAGTTTTCATAGAAACAACTTTTCTTTTTCCCTCCTTTTTTTTTTTTTTTTTTTTTTAGACGGGGTCTCACTCCATTGTCCAGGCTGGAATGAAGTGCTGCACTCACAGCTCACTGTGGCCTTGACCTATGGGGCTCCAGACATTCTCCTGAATACCTGGGACTACAGGCATGAACTGCTTCACTGGCTAATTTTTGCATTTTTTGTAGAGACAGGGTTTTGCCACGTTGTCTAGGCTGGTCTCAAACTCCTGAGCTCAAGTGATCCTCCCACCTTGGCCTCCCAAAGTGCTGAAATTACAAGCATGAACCACTGTGCCTGGCCTTTCCTTCCTGTTTTATCCTACTACATACTACTGAACTAGTTACAATAACAAGTGAAACTGGTGTAAGCAGGTTTGGCAGCAGACAACTGATTTTGATAAGCATATAGCTCAACACGTGGCAGCTAATGGCTTACTGGTCTCTGATGTTGGGTGTGCAGTGACTCAATCTAATTATGAGAAAACATCAGACAAATTCAAGTTGAATGAAATTCTAGAAACTAAAAGGCCAGTACTTTTCAAAAGTTATCAAGATCATAAAAGACAAAACTATTGCATATTGGAGTACACTAAGGAAACATGACAACTAAGTATGTGGCTGATTATGAATTGCATTCTTTTACTAGAAATAAATTTATTAGGACAATTGGTGAAACGTAATTGGGGTTTGGGGAGAACATAATAGATCAGTGTTCACTGCTTGATTTTGATGGTTGTATTATGGTCCTATAGGAGAATTAAATGCAATGTGGAATCTTGAACTGGATGCTGGACCAGAAAATGGTCCAACAAATTAGTTTTTCCATTAAGTGTTCATTAATGGAAAGACTGATGAAATCTGAATGACCATAGATTAATCATATTGCACCAACGTTCATTTCTTGGTTTAGATAGTTTTACTGTTGTGCGAGATATTAACAGTAGGGAACGTTGAGTGAAGGACATAGAAAAACTCCAGGTATTCAATTTTTACATTTAAATTTTTCGAAATAAAAAGTTTTTGCTTTTTTTTTTTTTGAGACAGAGTCTTACTCTGTCGCCCAGGCTGGAGTGCAGTGGTGCGATCACAGCTCAGTGCAATCTCCATTTCCTGGGTTCCAGTGATTCTCCTGCCTCAGCCTCCTGAGTAGCTAGGACTACAGGTGCATACCACCATGCCTGGCTAATTTTTGTATTTTTAGTAGACAGGGTTTACATTATGTCGGCCAGGCTGGTCTTGAACTCCTGGCCTCAAGCAGTCCACCCACCTCAGCCTCCCAAGGTGCTGGGATTAGAATCATGAGCTACTACACCTGGCCTCAAATAAAAAATTTTTAAAGACACAGGTTCCTGGGCCTCAACCCTCAGACATTGAGATTCAGTAGCTCTGAGGCAGAATCTGAGATTCTGCAGTTCCAGTGAGCTCCCAGGTGGGTGAGGCCAATGAGGTTGCTGGTCCACAGACTACGCTTTGGGAAGCCCCCACATCTTGGTTGATTTTAATTATTGATTGATTGATTTTCTGGGCTTGTGAAACATTTCCATAGCTCTAGTAGTCAGAGGTATACAAAAAGCTGTTCTGAATGAGTGTCTCTCCCTCTGCCTCTCAAATAACCCAAGGAATCTGTGGCTTGGGAGCTCTTTAAGAAATGCTGACATGAAGTTTGAGAAGTGCTAGTTCAGAGAGGCTTGAAGAAGCACCTGGGCTTTATCTGGGGGCAAAGCAATAGCTGATGCCTCCCTAAATGTTCTGCAGATCCCAGAGCAAAGACCTCTGAGCCCACCACCTCACCCTGCCCTGCCATGGCTCACCACTGCAGTGGGCTCTGCCAGAGGAGGATAAGCAGGACCCTCAAGCTCTCTTTGGGTCTCAGCTCCAGGTCGGATAACCATTTTTGGGAGACGGTTGAGGTGAAGCAAGGGTGGCTTTGGAGGGAGCTCTGACACTTGGGAATTCTAACCATTTCTGGTACATCTGGGTCTAGGATTAGGTAAAACATGGGTTACTTCCGGGTGAGAAGTCTAGAAAATGGGAGCATCTCTATAGCCTGAAGTGTGAAGATAGTTCAGTTGTCTTCCCTGTGGCTGGAAGAAAAGGTGGCACCCTCTTTCCCATTGTTGTCCTTGGGGCTGTGTCCCCCTAAAATACAAGTAATAGCCCCCTTGGCAGCCCAGGCTCCCCGTCTTGGTCATTTGGCCTGACAACTGCTGAAAACCCCCTGTTCGTCCCCCCTTGTTCCCTCCAGTTTTGGCTTCTTGCCTTGGTGACCAGAAAACTTTGCCAGACTTTAACCAGCTGCATGCTTCGGCTGTGCCTTGGTGCTCCCTCTAGAGAGAGCATTTTGCGATGGTTCCAAGCACTGCAACACTTAACAAGCTTAACAAGTTTGTTAAGCTTCCACTGGGACCAAAGGGGTGGTTATTGAGCTCACTTAACAAGCTTCCATTGGGACCGTGTCCTGGGCCCTGGGAAACCACAGTGAACAAAACAGACTCAATTCCTGCCCCCACACAGCTTATTTTCTAGTGGAGAAGACAGAGGCTAAATGAAATAGCTAAGTGATACGGTATATTAGAGGCCGACAGGTGCTATGGAAAAAATAAAAGTGGGAAAGAGAGGGTGATGAGTGGTTTGCGATTGACGTGGTGAGTTACGCGGACGTCTGAAGGGAAGAGTGTTCCAGGCAGGGGGAATAGCATGTGTGAAAGCCCTGAGGCAGGAGCTTATGGTGTATTTATGGAATGGCAAGGAGGCCAAAGGAGGCTAGAGAGGGCAAGGGAGGGGGAGCAGGTGGGAGATGTGGTCAGAAAGAGGGCCTGGAAGTGTTAGATTTTGGGGCTTCAAAGACCCATTGTAGGGAACTAGCTGTCATCAGAGTCAGTGAGGCAGTTGCCTGAGGAGTGACATGGTCCACTATAAGGGATGTAATGCTGAAACTCCCTCCCTCCTTACCCTGTGTCCTCATACAAGAGTCACCATCACTCTGTGCCTCGGTTGTTCCTCCTCTTAAATGGAGACAATAACAGGACCTGCTTTATCCTCCTATTATGAAGATTAATGATATAAGGGGCTGGGAGGGGTGGGTCATTCCTGTGATCCCAGCACTCTGGGAGGTCAAAGTGGGAGGATTGCTTGAGGCAAGGAGTTCAGCACCAGCCTGGGCAACACAGCAAAACCTTGTATCTCTAAAAAAAAAAAGCCTGGTATGGTGGTGCACACCCGTAGTCCCAGCTACCTGGGAGGCGGAGGTGGGAGGGAGGGCCGCTTGAACCCAGAAGGTCAAGGCTGCAGTGAACTATGATTATGATTGCACCACTACACTCCCGCCTAGGTGAGAGTGTCAGATCCTGTCTCAAAAAAAAAGACCTAATGTAAGTGAAGTTCTTATCAAACACTAAGTAAATCTCAGCAGTTGTCATTGTTATTATTATTGTTATTCAGAATGATATTTGCCCTCTGGTTTCATGTCCTCCTTCCCAGGACTCCTAGAGTTTCTCAGACTCTAGGAGGAACAAAACATGGGTACCTGGAGTATCCAGTCCCCCTCAAGAAATAGCTTGTGAGCTACGATGTGCTGCAGGATGGTGTCCCATAGCAATAAAACCTGTGAGAGAGTCAGGGGGCCACATGCACTTCCGGGACCATCTCGCTTTCTTTTTTATTAGAGACAGGGTCTCACTCTGTCACCCAGGCTGGAGTGTAGTGGTGCGATCATAGCTCACTGCAGCTTTGAACTCCTGGGCTCAAGCGACCCTCCCGCCTTAGCCTCCTGAGTAGCTGGAACTACAGGCACACACCACTGTGCTCAGCTAATTTTTAAAATATTTTTTTTAGAGATGAGAGGTCTCACTCTGTTGCCTAGGCTGGTCTCAAAACTCTTGGGCTCAAGTGATCTACCCAACTCAGCCTCCCTGGTGCTGGGGTTATAGGCATGAGCCACCTGGCCCACCTATCCAGCTTTATACCAAAGGGCTGCTGCACAGAGACCTTTCACCTGGAATGTTCTTTCTCATGTTCCTGCTTCACATAGTCTTGCTCATCTGAGAGGTCTCGGCTCCTTCCTTGGGGCTCACCAGACCCTAGGCGAGGGTATTGTTTTTGTGGTCAGAGTGCTCTGCTCTTTCCCTGAGCATACATCCCTCTTGTATCAAATTCTCGTATCACATCTTCCTCCCCAGCACACCATGGGCTCATGAAGGCAGCCCATGTTGGCAGCCCCCAGTGCAGAGCTTGCACACAGCCCAAACCTCCCAGATATTTCCAGTATGAATGGAGCACTTGTTTATGCATGAAAAGCTCACCTTGTCTGGGGGCTGATTAGTTTCTTATTGAACCTTACAGCTTCCATTTATAAAAGCCCTCCCTGTGGCTACCCCTCACTGTTCTTTGCATGCTTCTTGGGGTTCTCCCCAGAGTTCTTCCAACTGAGCCTGGGAAGTCAATCAAGAAAAAGAGAGAAACTCCTAGGCGAGGACAAGTCAAGGGTTTATGGCTGGATTCATGCATGCTCTTGCTACAGGACCTCAGTGTGAGGCAAGAAGGTTGGCTGTTCGACATTTCCCCTTATATGGCTGGATTTAATTGCAGGCAATAGAGTGTTAAATCTCAAGTGCTGGCTCTTCTGACTTTCAATGGGAGGGGAGCTGAGAGGCTCAGCTGGAACCTGAAGGGAGGGCAAATGACAGTTTCCACTCTGATTCGAAGGGAAGCGAAGCAACCTCAGAAGCTGCAGAGAGAGCCTCTCAGTAATGATTCCTAATATGTGATGTGGCTCCTGGAGAAGTAACTAGAAGCAGTAATACTGGTAATAATGGCATTTGTACAGAGATTATTATTATTATTATTATTATTGAGTCAGGGTCTTGCTCTATCACCCAGGCTGGAGTGCAGTGGCACGATCTCAGCTCACTGCAGCCTCCACCTCCTGGTTTCAAGTAATTCTTGTGCCTCAGCCTCCTGAGCAGCTGGGACTACAGGTGCGTGCCACCACACCTGGCTAATTTTTTGTATTTTTAGTAGAGAGGGGGTTTCACCATGTTGGCCAGGCTAGTCTCAAACTCCTGGCCTCAAGTGATCCACCACCTCAGCCTCCCAAAGTGCTGGGATTGCAGGCGTGAGCCACCATGCCTGGCTGCAAAGCGTTTTTATCTAACATACATCATAACTGTACTTAAAAATGTTTGTTCCATGAGAAATGAAGCTTCCTGAGGACAGAGATTTTTGTTTGCTGCTATATTCTCAGTATAGTGCCTGACACATAATAAGTGCTTAATAACTGTTTGCTGAATGAATGAATGACCTTAAATCATGCCCCACGCTTTGGGTAACATTGACGTAATGCACAGAAAGTGGTGTGTTTGGTTCCTGGCCCATGATAAGAAGCATTTGATGTTTGCAGTTAGGACTATTAACTTGGGCAGTTGGAGGAATGTGGGGTCCTCTGGCCAGAGGAACCCCCTACTATAAGGCAGCCATCTTTCCACTCCTTTGGTTCCGGGTCAGAGACTTGAACTCAGGAAGCCTGAGACATTTATTGGCTACTCCTGAGCTCTTGGTCCAGGTGGCTGGACCTAGCTGGCTCCTGACAATTGGAGAAAAGCTGTAGAGCCTAGAGGGAGATGTTCACAGTACATGGAAGATCAGGGTATGCAGTGGCCGGATCAGTCCTTAGCCATTATTTATTATCGCTGCAGGCATTTTTGTGAAGGAGATGGCAGGCATTTGGGCACGTAGCTCCTTCCAGATGTCCGCCATAAATGCTCTGCACTTGCTGAGTTCTCGGGAACATAAAACCCGCTGTCAATGGACTTGCCCAGAGCCTGTATTTGCTGCGTTTTTGTTCTTGTTTAGTTATTACGTTAAGTCTCCTGTGATTACAGAGCTGACAGCTGGTAAGGATTTGCATATGGCATGAAATTAAGTTAGTTCATTTTAATGTCTAAACTGAGCAGGGTGTGAATTTGTCTGGTGAAAACTCTGTCTCCCTTATCTTTGTTTGCACATCTGCTTTTGGCTCCAGCCTCTGATGTCTTCAAGTTTGATTTCTCTCCACTTCATTCTCCCCAGTTCATCTGTTGGGGCGCTTTTGACATTTGAGGTGGGACAGTTTTTTATTGGGTGGGAAGAGAGGGAATTGGCTCCTTCTTCTAGAATTGCAGAAGAGACTTGTACTTTGGAGCTTAGAATGTTCTCTTTTAGGTTTCAAGAGGAATTAAGACTCCAGGGCTGCTGTGAGGAGACGAGCATTCCAGCCCCAGCTTTGTGACTTGCTTGCTGTGTTGCCCTGGGCAAGTCACTCTCCCTCTCTGGTCCTCAATTCCTTCTCTGTCGAGTGAGGGATTGGAAGCAGATGAGTGTTCATCTGTTGGGGTGCTTCTGACATTTGAGGTGGACAGTATTTTATTGTGTGGGACCGAGCATGGTAGTGTATGATGTTGAGCATGCCTGGTCCTTGGGCATTGTATGTCAGCCATACCCCAAATTTCTGAAAACCAAAAAGCACCACCACACTTTTCCAAATGCATCTGTAGCAAACTCAGCTAGTGCGCTACTCACATCCCTGCATCCCTTCACTGTTTTTGTATGCATCATCCCCCGTGTGCTCTCCCTCCTCAAATGCCAGCACCTGCATCTCTTCATGGGGGACTGTCTTCCGATCGCCAGCACTTGCTTTGCTGGGAATCTATGTTAATTCTCCACCCTGTGGGAAGCTCTTAACCAATGACTGAGAGGTGTGTGGGGTGGGGGAGGAGTGTTTCAGCTCCCCCGTCTTTGACCTGGTCAACTCTAAGATGAGGGATTGAGCCAAGGTTGCCCTCAGTGGGGCTTTGCCTACTGCTTTGTCATGGGGATACACACTAATAAATGACTTTTACACAAATTATTATCACAGTCTGCTTCTAGAGCACCCAGGCCAAGGCAGCCTCCTGGGGGCTGTGTAAGCCCCTCTTGATGACCACTGAACTAGATCATCTCACTGGTTGATTTATTCATTCTGCAAATCTTTGTTGTCTAATATATGCCAGGTCCAGGGCTGGCTGTGATGTTAGTTTCATGTGTCAACTTGATTGGGTTAAGGGATGCCCAGACAGCTAGTAAAACATTATTTCTGGGTGTGTCTGTGAGCGTGTTTTTGGAGTTGATACACTGAGTAAAGCAGATGGGCCTCCACAGTGTGGGTGGGCGTCATCCAATCTGTGAGGCCCCAGAGAGCGCAAAAAGGTGGGGAACAGCAAATTCTCTATCCCCTTCTCGAGTTAGGACATTCATCTTTTCCTGTGTTCAGACACGGGCACTCCTGGTTCCTGGGCCTTTAGACTCTGGGGCTTATACCAGTTCCACCCCTTACCTCTTCCCTCCTCTTCTTTAGCTCTCAGGCCTTTGGCCTTCGACTGGAGTTTCACCATCAGCTCTCTTGGTTCCTAGGCCTTTGAACTTGGGCTGAATTACACCACTGATTTTCCTGGTGCTCAAGCTTGCAGCATGGCAGATCTCAGGACTTCTTAGTCTCCATCATCATTGGAACCAAATCCCATGATAAATCTCCCCTGATATATCTACATAAATCTATAGGCTCTGTTTCTCTGGAGAACTCTGACTGATACACTGGATATAAAACTATGGACATGATATGGGTCTGCCTTGTGGATTTATAGTCTAGTGAGGCCAGCAGTCAATAACAAGTAAACGAACCAGGGTGCTATGAGAGAAAAGAAAAGGCATTGATGTGCTTTATATTGGACGATCATGGGTGGTGGTGGAGGGAATCTATGAAGAGGGGACATTTATGCTGCACTAACAGGAGAAAAAGAAGCGAGTGAGCCAGGTTGAGAGCAGAGAAGAGAACTTTCCGGGCAGATGGAACAGCATGTGCAAAGGCTTGGAGGAGAAAAAGGCTTGGCATGTGGGAGGATGGGCTGAAGGCCAGAGGGGCTGGAGAGCAGGCAGGGTGATGGGGAGAGAGGTGTGAGATGGGGTGGATAGCCAGGCAGGGGCTGGTCTTGAGGGACCTGGTGGTGAGGAATTTGGACTTTATTCTAAGTGATGGGAAGCCATTGAATGGTTTTAAGTAGGAATAGTATGATTCAGTTTATATATTAGAAAGATTACTCTGGCTGTTGGGTAGAAGATGAATTGGGGAAGTGCATCAGTCAGGGTCTGGTCTAGGTGTTTCAAACAGAGGGGACTTAATATGGGGAACTGGTTACACAAGTGTTAAAACAGCTGAGAAGTCAGATAGGGGACATGGAAGTGACCCAGAAATGATTAATATCGGGAGACTTCTTTTTACTTATGGCCAAATGGACAAAGTAGGGAGGTGATGTTATCAGAACCCAGGAGCTGGAACAGTTTGGCAGGAAGGAGAACCATGGTTGGGGCTGCCCTGCTGGAGCTGGCATCATGGAGGTGAAACCATTGAGGAGGTGTGGATATTGTCCAGTGATTCCACCTGAAACAGGAACACCCTGGTTCCTCTCTTCATCCCTCCCTCTAGTCACCCACTGGTGCCTCCCAATGGTTGCATTTATCTGGAAGCCAGAAGAGCCTGGGAAATATGTTTCCTTGGGATGTAGAGCAAGACTGGAAAGGGTAGGGATTGGATTTGAGCACAAAAAGGAGAATGGTCAGCACAGGGGCCAATGAAAGCTCCTGCAAGAGTAGAGGTGAGAGATGATAGAGCCTCAAGTCATAGTGGTGGAGATGGAGAAATGCAGATAGAGTGAGGCCTACCTTGGAGCTAAAACCAACAGGGTGTGGCTGTGGAGGTGAAGGAGAGGGAGGAATCAGAGATGACTCTGAGGTTGTTTTTCCATGAGCACCTGTTAGGACGGTTTTCAAGTCAAATCAACATGTAGGGCTGGAGTGTCGGCACATCAAGGTTTTCTAAGAAGCTTTCCCTGCTCCTTAACCCAGCCAGTGAAATACTTGAGGGCCGCAGAGCCTCTTCTTTGATAAGACTCTCACCATGGGGACAAAATTCTTGTTGCCATAGTTCTCACTCTTAACATCCTCTAGGGTCATGAGTAGCTCTTCAACATGATCAGAATTCTTATGTTTATTATGCTCAGAGAAGATTCTGGGGTTTAGAGCATCCATTCTGAGTGAGTACTTGTAATCCAAGTCACCTCTCCTCTTTCCTTATAGTAAATTGTGAAGAGTAGGTGCTCCAGAGTTGTGAAAATCCAGATTTAAATTCAATTCCAGCCATGTATTCTTGGGAAATGTATACAACTTCTATGAGCTTCAGTTTCTTCTTTCAGAGCATGGGATTGTGTTTGTTAATATATTTTCATTCAAGTGACAGAAACCTAAGTTAATTAGAATAAACAACAACATTAATAGAGGTAATTTATTAGAAAGCTCATACTATAAAGAAGAGTTGAAAAGTCAAGCTAGGGGAATGGCAAGGAAGCAGCTAGATCCTACCAACTGGAGATGGGACTAGAGATCTGTAGAGCACGTCTCCACTGCCTGTCACTGCCTATTTCTTGGCATAGATGTCATTCTTTTTTTTCTCTGCAGTCTAAACTTTCTCTGCTCTTCAGTGCACAGGATGGAAAACACAGCTGTTTATATGTTCGGCTTTTTATATGAAAGTAACATCAGCCATTTAGACAGAGTCTGACTTGATATCGTGCCACATTCAAAATTCTCAGGGAAAGATATCACTGGCCTGTTTGGGATCAGGTGATCATCTTTGAACCAATTGTCTGAGGCCAAGGGATGGGATTACATTGTCACAGGACTGCTCCTGTTGTAGAAATAAGACTGGGGGAGAAGAAGGGAGCAGTGGGCAGGCAATCCCACAGAATGCTACTGTTGGAATAATAATGGTACTTGCTGTAAGTGTTGCTATGTTAGGTGTGATAATGCTTAGCATAGTTTCTGATACATAATAAATGCTCAGTAAATATTAGCTGTTATAATAATGACTATTTTTGTTGAAATCTGATCAAGGCCATTCTTCAAGGCAGTACAGTACTCATAGAATTAATAGACACACTGCCAGAGAAATCCCTAAGATGGTATTACTGTATGAAGCCAGAAGACAAAGAGTTTCATGTGAGATATCAGTCGTTTCACTTGAGGCCTTAGGGAATCCACCATGATACTATATTCATATTTTTCCTCTTTATTACAAGAAAGGAAAAAGATGATGAATTTTACTTTCACAGATGAAAATGGAAAGGGGACTTCATCTCAAGACTTGACCAAAGGGCTGAGCTGAATAAAGCAGGATTTCGGATGCAGCTCCATGTATATGCCTGTGAAGATCAGAGAAAAACATCATCTAGATCTTTGAAGAGGTCCTGAAATCTTGTTCACCTTCTTGCCATTACCCCAATTCCCCAATCTATTTTTGTTTAACTTTTTTGTTGCAAATGACAAAAATTCAGCCAAACTAGCCGAAGCTTCTAAAGTGTTATTATTGGTTTGTGTATCTATGAGGACAGACATGAAGATATTGATAGGCACAACAGGAGCCAAGGTTCCAACAATGTACTTGGGACTTTTTCTCCATATCTTGGCTCTGTTTATTTTTGTGTATTGATTTGATTATTTAAGATTTCTCTTGAGTGGCAGAAACATGTGGCTGGCTCTTGGTAATATAGCCGGTGATGGCCCAGAGTTCAGAGATAAGATCATCTCAAGCAATGCTATCCCACATCTGCTGGCCTTGATTTCACACACC
The DNA here is from genome assembly GCA_004027715.1 of Plecturocebus donacophilus. Taxonomy (NCBI): domain Eukaryota; kingdom Metazoa; phylum Chordata; class Mammalia; order Primates; family Pitheciidae; genus Plecturocebus; species Plecturocebus donacophilus. Next base: position 22,724 of record PVKP010017334.1, read on the forward strand.
CTACCAATCACATTCCTGCGGAATATCACGTGGACCTTGTCGAACCTGTGCCAAAACAGGAACCCGTACCCCTGTGACACTGCGGTGAAGCAGATTCTGCCGGCCCTCCTCCGCCTCCTACAGCAGCACCATGACAGCGAGGTTCTCTCCGACGCCTGCTGGGCGCTGTCCTACCTCACTGGCAGCTGCAGCAAGTGCATCGGCCAAGTGGTTGACATGGGGCCCTGCCCAGGCTGGTGGCGCTCTTGAACAGCTCAGAGCTCAATGTCTTGACCCCTTCTCTCCGCACCGTGGGGAACATTGTCAGGGCAGATGAACAGACGCAGAGGGCCATCGCCACGGGCATACTGAACGTGCTCCCCCAGCTCCTCCAGCACAACAAGCCCTCTGTCCAGAAGGAGGCAGCCTGGGCCCTGCTACCACATCCAGCAGCTGCTTGCCTACGACGTCTTGCGTCCCTTGGTGGCTGTGCTAAAACATGGAGAATTTAAAGTCCAGAAAGAGGCTATCTGGACAGTGGCGAACTTTGTAACAGGGGCCACCATGGATCAGCTGATCCAGCTCGTCCATTCTGGGATCCTGGAGCCCCTGGTGGATCTGCTCACTGCCCCAGATGTTAAAATTGTTCTCATCATCCTCGATGTCATCTCTTTCATCATCGAGGTGGCAGAGAAACCGTTTGAGAAGGAAAACGTGTGTCGTCTGATAGAAGAACTCGGTAGAATTGATAGAATTGAGGCTTTACAACCGCATGAGAACCGTCAGATTAGCCTGTCAGCTTTGAACATCATCAAGAAGCACTTTAGCGAGGAAGAAGATGAGAGCCTAACGTTACTGAGCCAAGTTGTAGACCAAGATTGTGAATTTATAAATTGTGACTGCTTAGCAAAAAAATAGCCAAGCTCCATTACTCCTAACCCAACAACCCAATACCAATGGATAACCTCTTTAAGAAGCAGCAGCCCTATATCTTAGTGTAACCCAAATGTAAAGCTTTTAAAACTTAATAAAATGTTCAGCATGTAAAAAAAAAAATTCCAAATTCCAACATTATGACCCCAGAGGCAAAATATAGTCTTCTCTATGGCTCCAGCAGAGGATTACTAGGGAAGAGCTCTGATGGGTTCTGCTTGAGTCACATGCCTACTTCTGAACCAGCCTGCCCTGGAGGGTAGGGTTCTCTAATAGACTATACCTGTTGCTATGGAAGCTGTGATTGACAGCTCCACTAGAAGCACATAGAATAGGGAGGGCAGGTCCCAAGGAAAGAGCCTATTGGGAAGACCAAGACTACAGTGTCCACTACAGTTCCTCCCAGGGGTATTAGCAAGCACAAAAGCGTTAAGAAGTCTCAGATGGCTTTTATGCTTGTTTTAGGTGACCAGAAGGGGAAAAACCTAAGATTACATCTCATTCTGCAGTAGTCCAAGGAAATAAGAGAAACTTGGGTGGAAGAGGTGATGGTATCAAAGAAGCCCATTTGGAGAGAGGAAAAGAAGTGATACAGCTGCCAGCTATATTCCTAATCACTTAAGACAGTGGAGCACCCTCGACCTCAATGCAGGAGAGAAAGGTTCTGCCCCTCTATGGAAAGGAGAAGCCACCATCAGGCATTGTATTTTTCAGCTGAGTAGATCCACAGCCCTTCCATGACAGGGGACCTTGTCCATAGGAGGTAGCTTCTTCACTGACAAGCCATCAGAGAGATAGGGACCACCATGAGCTACATGGCCAGTCCCTACATCAAAGTTAATCAACATGAAAGGCCAGGTTACTCTGGTTCATGGCATGAGGTCATAATTCTTATCCTAGCCACAACTGTGCCAAACAGTTCTAAGCAGGCTTCAGTTAACTCTGTGCAGTTGCCCCCTCCATGGGGTCTCAGATGCTGCAGTGTGGGACTCCACTGGGAATCTGACTTTTACTTGCTGCCTTGAAGCTGGAGGGAGCCATTGCCCCTTGGGTGGTCCTGACCAATAGGAGACAGGAGCTAATGGATAGTGTGTTTCCCCTGCTCCCCTTAGATGGACAGTTCTGAGATGCATTTCACAAACTCTTTGAAAGCTTCCATAGATGGAGCACCCAATTGCAGGTGGTAGTGGCCAACTGGATATTTCATCCTCGTGTTGGCTTTTCCCTCTTCCCTCTTCATGCTCTCATTCCTGCTCCCTGAGAGCATGTTCCTAAATCAGTGACCCACAGGAAAGACACTGCTTTCAGTAAAACAGTTTCCAGTTTTCACGATTATGAATGGTCGTGCAATGCACATCTTTGTGCCTAAACCTTTTCTTTTCTTTTTTTTTTTGTGACAGAGTCTCACTCTATCACCCAGGCTGGAGTGCAGTGACACAGTCTCTGCTCACTGAAACCTCTGCCTCCCAGGGTCAAATGATTCTCGTGTCTCAGCCTTCTGAGTAGTTGGGATCACAGGTGCCTGCCACCATGCCTGGCTAATTTTGTTCTTTTTAGTTGAGACGTGGTTTCACCATGTTGTCCAGGTTGGTCTCAAACTCCTGACCTCAGGTGATCCACCCACGTTGGCCTCCCAAAGTGCTGGGACTACAGGCACGAGCCATTGCACCTAGCATACCTAAAACTTTTTAGGTTGTAAAAATTATTCTGGAGAATAAATTCCCTGAAGTGTAATTGCTGGATTGAAGGGTTTGCTCATTTACTAGTTTGATAGTGATTGCCAAATTGCCCTACAAAGCTGCTGAGGGAATTTGCATTCCATGAGTTCCCCAATGTCGAATATTATTAACCTTTAAAATTTTTGACACATGAACGAGGGAAAAAGCACTTCACAGTTTTAATTTGTAGATTTTTGATGACTAGTTTAGAGGCCATTTGTATACTTCTGAAATTGTCTATTAATATCTTTCCCTTGATGTTTTTTTCTGTTAGATTTCTGCAATTTTTGTTATAATTGTAAAATCTTTTTTTTTTTAAGAAAAAGAGAGAAAAGGAGAAAGAAAAAAAGAAACAGCAAAAGAAAGAAAAAAAAGAATGAAAGAGAGAAAGAAAGAAGATGAGAAAGAGGGAGAGAGATTGGGATTCTTGTTTTATTGCCCAGGCTAGAATGCAGTCTAGAAATGGGTATTAAAAACCTCTTTTATGCCAATAATTGTGCTTAACTGTAAAATCTCTTTTTAACAATTTCAACCTTTATTTTAGATTCAGTCGGCACATGTGCAGATCTGTTATGTTGGTATATTTTGTGATGCTGAGGTTTGGGTATGACTGATCCTGTCAGCCAGGTAGTGAGCGTAGTACCCAACAGTTAGTTTTCCAGTCTTTGTCCGTCCCTCTCCCTCCCTCCTCCATCTGGTAGTCCCCAGTGTCTATTATTGCCATCTTTATGTCCATGTGTACCCAATATTTAGCTCCCCTTATAAGTAAGAACATGCAATATTTGCTTGTCTGTTCCTGCATGAGTTTACTTAGGATAATGGCCTCCAGCTACATTCATGTTGCTGCCAAGGGCACAATTTTGTTCTTTTTTATGTTTGTATAGTATTCCATGGTGTATATATATCACATTTTCTTCTCTTCTCCCCCTTTTCCTCCTTCCCTCCCTCCTTCCCTTCCTTCCTTTTATTCCTTCTCTTTCTTTTTCTTTCCTCTTTCTCTTGAGATGGGGTCTTGCTCTGTCACCCAGGCTGAAGTACAGTGGCATAATCTTGGTTCACTGCAGCCTCTACCTCCAAGCTCAAGTGATTCTCCCACCTTGTCCTCCCAAGTAGCTGGGACTGTAGGTATATGCACCACCATACATAGCTAATTTTTGTATTTTTCATAGAAACAGGGTTTTACCGTGTCACCCAGACTGGTCTTGAATTCTTGGGCTCAAGCAATCCACCCATCTTGGCCTCCTAAAGTGCTGGGATTACAGGGATGAGTTGCCGGGCCCAGCCTGAGCCACTGCGCCTGGACACATTTTCTTTATCCAGTCCGCCATAGATGAGCATCTAGGTTGGTTCCATGTCTTTGCTATTATGAATAGTGGTGTGAGGAACATACAAGAGTGTGTGTCTTTTTGGCAGAATGGTTTATTTTTCTTTGGTTATATATCCAGTAATGAGAATGGGTCAAATGGTAGTTCTGTTTTCTTTGAGAAATCTCCAAACTACTTTCCACAGTGGTTGAACTAACATTCCCACCAACAGTGTGCAAGCATTCCTTTCTCCCCACAGCCCTATCAACATCTGTTATTCTTTGACTTTTTAGTAATAACCACTCTGACTGGTGTGAGATGGTTTTGATTTGCATTTTGCTGATGATTAGGGATGTTGAGCTTTTTTTAATGTTTGTTGGCTGCCTGTATTTCTTCTTTTGAGAAGTGTCTGTTCATGTCCTTTGCCCACTTTTTAAATGGAGTTATTTGATTTTACTTGTTGGTTTAAATTCCTTATAGATTCTAGTATTAGACGTTTGTTAGATGCATAGTTTATGACTTTCTCCCATTCTATAGGGTGTCTGTTTCCTCTGTTGAGGGTTTCTTTTGCTATACAGAAGCTCTTCAGTTTGACTAGGTCCCACTTGTCAAGTTTTGTTTTTGTTGTGATTGCTTTTGAGGTTTTAGCCACAAATTATTTGCCAAGGATGATATCCATAATGATATTTTCTAGCTTTTCTCCTAGGATTTTTATAGTTTGCAGTATTACATTTAAATCCTTGATCCAGCTGGGCACAGTGGCTTACACCTATAATCCCAGCGCTTTGGGAGGCCCAGGTGGGTGGATCACTTGAGGCCAGGAGTTCACGGTCAGCCTGGCTGACATGGTGTAATCCCATCTCTATTAAAAATACAAAAATTAGCCAGGTGTGGTGGTGCACATCTGTAATTCCAGCTACTCAGGAGGCTGAAGCACAAGAATCACTTGAACCTGGGAGGTGGAGGTTTCCATGAGTGAAGATCATGTTGCTGCACTCCAGCCTGGGTGACAGAGTGAGACTTCATCTCAAAAGAAAAAAAAAACTTGATCCATCTGTAGTTAATTTTTGTATGTGGTGAAAGGAAGGGGTCCAGTTTTATTCTTCTGCATATGAATAGTCAGTTATCCCTACAGCATTTATTGAATAGGGAGCCCTTTCCTTATTGCTTATTTTTGTTGACTTTCTCAAAGGTCAGATGGTGTGGGTGAGCAGTTTTATTTCTGAGTTCTTTATTCTGTTCCATTGGTTCATATGTCTATTTTTATACCAGTACCATGCTGTTTTGGTTACTGTAGCCTTATAGTATAGTTTGAAGTCAGTCAATGTGATGCCTCCAGCTTAAAAGCTCTTTTTTTTTCATAGTTTGAGGTATTACATTAAATCTTTGATCCATCTTTTTTTTTTGTGTGTGTGTATGTTGAAAGGCAGGGGTCCAGTTTTATTCTTCTTCATGTAATAGTTATCCCAGCAGCATTTATTGAATAGGGAGTCCTTTCTTCAATATGTTGACTGCTTATTTTATCTTTGGGTTATCTTTTAAAAAATATTTTCCTTGAGACATTTTCCCACACCGAACATATATAAATTATGTAACAATAATAATAAAAGCCGAAGAAGGCCAAAAGTCTTCACTCTCTTATCCTCCCCTGTTGCTACAAGGGTCTCCATTCTTGCTCTTCTACCAGATGTTCCAGGAACTACACATCTGCTTCTTTTGGGTCCTCCCCAGAGTTGTGATCTTCTGCTAGGCTCTGGGTTCTGCTTGCCTCCCACTGTATCAGAACCTTGGGCAGAAAACCAGCCTTGTTGTAGGGCACAAGTCTTCAAAGGGACTTGGTTTGGGGTTGGTTTCTCAGAAGAAGACCCTGAGGCAAGGATTTAAGTGTTCCATGGAATACAGGTCTGGGAGTGGTGGAAACAGGGCAGGAAAGAGGAGAAAGACAAGTAGGGTGCAGTTTCAGACAAAATCCTATGAAAGGCAGCCTCAACCTGATTCCACGGGGGACACCTTGGAGTGTGAGTCACATCTCAGAGTCAGCCCATGCAAAGGGAGCTTGGTTTCTTACATGTGCACCCATCACCATCGGATAAGGGCTGCCTGGGAGAAATGTTCAGGCACTTCTGGCCTTCTGTGGGTGCCAGTGGAGAGCCTCCAGTGGTCAAGGACAGTGCTCCAAAGAAGAGTCTGGGAGCTGGTTGTTGGAGGTAAATGCACACTGGGGTGGATGGTTGGATATCCTGAAAAGGTAACAGAGAATCTGAGTGGATCTGGGCTGAGTGCCAGTGTTGCCCACTGGAGACCTGGTTTAAGGTAGGAGATGCTGGGATGTCCTGAAAGAGAGCTCTCAAAGTCTGTGCTCTCAAAATCTGGATCTGACTTGGTGTTCTCTTCTCACTGTGTGACCTTGGGCAAGTCTCTTGGCTCCTCTGTGCCTGAATCTTCTCATCTGAAAAATGGAGGCAATAATCTGTTCCCCTGCCTCAGGGCTGTGTAAATTGTAAAATAAACAAATGTAAAGTGTTTATCTTTCTCTGGGTTGGGGATTTGTATATTTCATGTCTTTGCTTTATATTTTTAATTGGATGAGACGGTGTATTAGTCTGGTCAGGTTGCCATAATGAAATACCAGAGACTGGGTGGCTTAAACAACAGAAATTTATCTTCTCACAACCTGGAGGCTAGAATGTCCAGGATCAAGGTGCAGACAGGATAGGTTTCTGGTGAGGCTTGCCTTCTTGGTTTTGCAGATGGCTGTCTTCTTGCCATGTCTCACATGGCCTTTCCTTTATGTGCACATGGGGAGGGGGAACCATCTCTGGTGTATTAGTCCGTTCTCAAGCTGCTGACAAAGACATATCCAAGACTGGGTAATTTATAAAGGAAAAGAGATTTAATAGACTCACAGTTCCATATAGCTGGGGAGGCCTCAAAATCATGGCAGAAGGTGAAAGGCATGTTTTACATGGCGGCAGGCAAGAGAGCCTGAGAACCAAGTGAAAGGGGAAACCCCTTATAAAACCATCAGATGTTGTGAGACTTATTCTCGACCATGAGAACAGTATGGAGGAAACCATCCCCATGATTCAGTAATCTCCCACCAGGTCCCTCCCACAACACATGGGAATTACAGGAGCTACAATTCAAAATGAGATTTGGGTGGGGACACAGCCAAACCATATCATCTGGTATCTCTCTTTCTTCTTATAAGGACACTGGTCCTATTAGATTAGGACTTCACTCTTATGATCTCCTTTAATCTTAATTACCTCCTTAAGGCCCCATCTCCAAATGTAGTCACACTGGGGGTTAGGGCTTCAACATATGAATTTTGCTGATAACACAATTCATTCCAGAACATGTGTGTAAAATGTTTCCTAATGCGTAATAGATACTCCACAAATGTTAATTTCTCCCCTCCCCTCCCATCCCTCAACTCTCCCTTTCTCCCTTCTTTCCTTCCTTCAAACCAATAGTATATGCCAGGCACTGTTCTAGGCTGAGAACAGAGTACTAAACAAGACAGACACAGTTACTGCCTTCATTTTCTCTCATCCATGGTGAAGCAAAATCTGTACACTCAAGACAGGGCCCAAGATCCCAAGTGTGGAATTTAGTCAGAGCTAGTATGCTCAGCCGTAAAAACTGGCTCTGCCTCATGGATATGTCTTTTTGGACCTGGACTGGCTCTGTTGCCCAGGCTGGAGTGCAGTGGTGGGATCATGGCTCACTGCAACCTCCGTCTTTTGGACTGAAGCCATCCTCCCACCTCAGCCTCCCGAGTAGCTGAGACTGCAGGTGTGCACCACCCTGCCTGGCTAATTTTAGTAATTTTTTTTTTTTTGAGACAGAGTTTTGTCATGTTGCCCAGGCTGGTCTTAAATTCCTGGTCTCAAGCAATTTACCTGACTTGGTCTCCCAAAGTGCTGGGATTATAGGCATGAACTGTCATGCCTGGCTTGTGCTTATTTACTTATTTTTGAATTAGTGGCTAACTTTTAAATATGATTTCATTGAAAAAATGTCTATTTTCAGCCTCTCTTGAAATAATTAGATGAGCTGGCAGCCTGGGCCTGCGTTCTTGTGAGGTGTCTATTGGCCTGAGCTGTGTAGCTACCAGCTCTGGGGAGAGAGGGGAAGAGTTTCTTGGTGCCCTCTGTTCCTTGCCTGGTCTGATTCAGTAATTTATTACCTGCCTATTCCCTGCAGGTATTAAGATTTGTAACTACTTGTTTAAATAAATACGACTCTAATTGAAGAGCCTGACTTAGAGCTCTCACTTTTCCCATATGGAGAACGGAGTCAGTAGAATCTTGTTTTCTATTCTTTTTGCATGGGCTTTAGATAATCGAAAGTGGAGTGGAGCTTGGGGTGAGGGCAGGGGCTGCTGGGAATTGGGTATCATTATTGTGGTAGGCTGGTTGCATTAATAGCTCTAGTTAATTTCTCCCTGTAGCTATGCCCTCTGTCTTATAACTCTTAATTCCCTAGCCCCCCATTCTGACTCTGGGCTTGAGCATGTGACTTGCTTTGGCCAATGGCATTTAGCAAACATAATGCGAGCAGAGGTTGGAGAAAGTGCTTGTATATTTCCACTTGCTTGCTTGGATCTCTATAGCCACTATGAGAACGTGCCCCTACTAGCTGGAAAACATACCCAGACCAGTTTGCCGGGGGAATAGGAAAAGCACGCATGGGAGAGAGAGACAGATGGGAGAGAGTCTGGTTGACCCAACTAAGGCCATCAGCCAACAACCAGCTGACCTCCAGACATGCGAGTGAGCTCAGCTGGGGCTGGAAGAATTGCCAAGCAGCTGGCCCACTTGTGAGCAGTAATAAAAAGAATAGTTTGAAGTTGAGCCTTTGGGGGTAGTTTGTTATACAGTATCATTGTGGTGGTAGATAACTGATACATTTGTATTCTGTATGCTACCCCCTCTTTCCTCGTCCCTCCTCCTCACCTCCCTCTCTCCTCATCCCATATTTATTGAACATTTGCTATGTGTCAGGGATAACAGTGAGTGAAACTAAATATGATTCTTGCCCTTAGGCTGCTTATAATAGTGGTCCCCAACCTTTTTGGCACTAGGGACTGGTTTTGTGGAAGATGATGTTTCCACAGATGGTGGGTGGGGTTGGGAGTGGGCATGGTTTCGGGATGAAAATGATTAGATTCTCATAAGGCTTACGCAACCCAGATCCCTCGCATGTGCAGTTCACAATAGGGTTCATGCTCCTATGAGATTCTAACGCCACCTCTGATCTTACAGGAGGCGGAGCTCAGGTAGTAATGCTCACTCATCCACCGCCCACCTCTTGCTGTGCGGCCACAGACTGATACTGGTCTGGGTCCATGGCCTTGGGGTTACAATCTCTGGTTTAAAATATTGTCCTTGGTTTTATCATGGAGCTTGAAAGGCTGAAGTTCAATAAGGAAGTGACTAATTTTGTCGTTGGAAGAACATACTCTAAGCAGTTCGGGGATGAGTTTCTTTCCCCTAGAGCAGTTTTCTACAATTTCTGTGTTTCTCATTTTAATTGTTCCCTAAACCACTGCAAAGATTGCCACTGGTAGCAACAGATCTTCTCCGTAATGGGAATCCTTTCAACGTGATATGAAACCCAGGATGTTCTTAAGTAGTTTATGTAAAGAGTGAGCAATTCTTTGTATGTTTTTATAAGGTAGGGAGAGTTTTATGTACTGTAAAGTTTGATGTATTGTTATAAATTACACTTTGGTTTTAGGCCTACATTAAAAAAAAGCACACTGTTTCTCTGAGTTCTGGGAAATATACCGTAAATAAAACTGGTGGTTTATTCCTTGGCTGGGCATTTTCTCTAATAATGTAAAGAGATGTCAACAACCGTATCTTCAGGGCAAAATATGAAGTTCTCTTCCCTTCTCACCACAGAGAAAGAGAGAACAGAGTATGCCGGCTTCTCTAGACTCTTAAAGGAAGCCGAGTGTGGTCTGGAGCCTGTGTCCTGGTCAGATCCGAGATCCATGTGTTCCCAGCCGGCCCATCGATCAGGTGAGAGAGAAGTCAGCATTCTCTGACCCTGGACTCCTCCCACCTCCCTATTCTCCTTGGGTGTCATTCCCAAAGACACATGTCTTAGTCAGGATGCTATAAAAAATACCATAAACTAGGTAGCTTCTAAACAACAGAAAGTTATTTCTCACAGTTCTGCAGGCTGAGAAGTTCACAATCAGGGCATGGGCAGATTTGTTTCCTGGTGAGGGTTCACAGATGATGGAACCTTCTAGCTGTGTCCTCACATGGAAGAAGGAGCGAGGGATCTTGCTCAATACTTATTTATTTATTTATTTGAGATGGAGTCTCCCTCTGCTTCACAGGTAGGAGTGCAGTGGCACAATCTCAGCTTACTGTAACCTCTGCCTCCTGGGTTCAAGCAATTTTCCTGCCTCAACTTTCTGAGTAGCTGAGATTATAGGCACCTGCCACCACACCCAGCTAATTTTTGTATTTTTAGTAGAGATGGGGTTTCACCATATTGGCCAGCCTGATCTAGAACTTCTGACCTCGAGTGATCTGCCAGCCTCGGCCTCCCAAAGTGCTGGGATTAGGGGCATGAGCCACCACATCTGGCCTTAGTACTTTTTTATGAAGGCACTAATCCCATTCATGAGGACTCCTCCTCTATGACCTAAATCACCTCCGAAAAGGCCAACCTCCTAATGTCATCACCGTATGGATGAAGATTTCAGCATATGAATTTTGGGGGAACATAACCATTGAGACCATAGCAGCATGGCAGCTTTGCTTTCAGACCACTGTAGACAGATCTCTCTGTCTGGAGAGAGACAGAGAGATGTGGGAAGACCAGTCACATTTCCTTTCCTAGACTCAGTTTCCCCATCTGTAAAGTTACCCAATGATAATTCATAACAACTCTTACTTTATAATTCTATAAATAAGCTTGAGCAGTAAATTCCCTCCCTGGGTTCCTGCATTTGTCAGGTGCATCTTGGAGGCAGCAGACAGTGAGGGATGGTCTCTACTGGTGGCATTACAGGTGGTGTGATAAGTGGGGAGGTCATTTTGGTCTGGTATGTGTTTGGAGAGTTCTGTTTTCCATTAAGTCGGGTCATCTACCTGGATACATTGTTGCCTGCATGTAAGGAAAAGAAATCTGACTTGAGTTATATGTCCTGGTATTGGCCCATATATTGTGTATTCATGGGAAGGTCACTCTCTTCACCTCAGTTTCTTTCTCTGTACAATGAGGTGGCTCTGCCAGCTCTGGCATTCTGCAATTTATCGAAGCCAGTAATATCCTTGTGTGTCTGAGCATAAAAGGAGATTTTCCTCTAGTTTCCCATCTTCTTTTTAGGGAAAGAATCCAGAGTGTGTGAATCAAAATTCTTTTGAGTGAAAGCCCTAGAAACTCAGCTCGAATTGGCTGAAGTAAGATAATCTTCTGGCTCAAGGGGCTGAAAAATCCAGGATTCTGGCTTCAGGCATGGCTGAATCCAGGTGTCCATCACTGGCATTGTGATTCAGTCTCTTTGTCTCTGATCTCTGCTTTCTTCTAGACTGACCTGTGCACTCAGGCAGCCTCTCCCCACATGATGGTGAAGAGGACCACCAGCTGTATCAGACCTTTATCCTACCAGTTAAGCAACACTGGCAGAAAGGGAGCGCTTTCTCTGCAGATGTTCTAGCAGAAGTCTCATGGCTGAATTTCATTGACTTAGCTTGAGTCACATGCTCACCCTTGAACCACTCTGATTGACTATGCCTGGGACGTGTGCTCATGTTGGAGTTGAGAGCAGGGTTAACCCCATCCAAACATCACCAAGTAAGAGAGGTAGAGGTGCTGCAAAGGAAATGGGGCCCCAAAGCCAGAGGAATGTGGAACAGGTGTGGAACAGACATGAATAGCGAACGTCCACCTCCAGGGCCACGCTGGGATCTTATGGATGGATCTTATGAAGTAGCTCAGGGGCTATCTGTAGTTTTCATTCCTAGAGTCCTGGGATGTCAGGGCCAGACAAAAATTCAAATCTTATGCATCTTCTGCCCAACTCTGCATTTTACAGATGAGAAAATTGAGGCTTGAGAAGAGGGGGCCATTTCCCCAAGTCCCTGAGTATGAAACATCTGGGGAGGAGGGCACTGTTCCTTGGCTGACTTCTGTATCAACAGCTCTTCTCTGAGTGGCTCAAACCCAATGCTGCACAAGAAGGACTCTTACCCAACCATGACCCCACCAAGCCTGTAGCATCCTGGTACAAAAACTGTCCACCATTTGTCACTCATATGTGATCTAGAGACCAGCAGCATCAGCATCGCCTGGGAGCGGGCTAGAAACGCAGAACTTCAGGCCCTGCCCCAGACATACTGAATTGGAGCCTTCATGTGAAAAAGGTCCCCCGCTGATTGCGTACATGTTGAAATTTGAGAAGTGCTGGTCTCTACCATGGACGAAGGGGTTCCAGGTGACTCTTTCATCTGGTCAGGATTACAGTTAATCCTAAAACGAGTTCTAAACCTTGCAGAAGAGGAGGATTTTGCAACCTATGAGCTTACCAGGTAAGACAATCGAGTGTCATAGAATGTTCATGGTCAGGAAGGTCTTGGAACTTGGCCTGCCTCCTTCCTGCTGCAGTTTAGGCAGGGTTGCCATGGTATTGTCTTTCTTTCTTTCTTTTTTTTTTTTTTTTGAGACAGAATTTTGCTCTGTCACCACCTGCTAGGCTGGAGTGCAGTGGCGTGATCTTGGCTCACTGCAACCTCTACCTTTCGGGTTCAAGCAATTCTCCTGCCTCAGCCCCCCTAGTAGCTGAGACTATAGGTCCTCGCCACCACACCTAGCTAATTTTTGTATTTTAGTAGAAATGGGGTTTCACTATGTTGGCCAGGATGGTCTCGATCTCTTGACCTCGTGATCTGCCTGCCTCGGCCTCCCAAAGTTCTGGGATTACAGGTGTGAGTCACCGTGCCCAGTCCACCATGGTATTATTTTTCCCACTACCAACACTAATGGTGTGAGAGGAGTCAGAGGTCCTAAGACCCTGGTTCAGGTCCTGAGGCTTTTATGAGCTGCATGACTTGGGAAAGGTCCCTTTCTTGGCTACTTTTGTGGCAGATGCTATTATACTTTTCCTCCTCCCTTTAATAGAGTTAGCAGTTCTTGCTTTGTTCTTCCCACAGACCCAACGCAGGGATCAAGTGAGATCAAAGATGCAGGTATGGGATGAAAAACTCAGAGCATTGCACAAATTCACTGCCACGTAACTTTACCCTGTAATGTGTTTGAAGCCTGCTTCTAAGATTTCCTTTCTTTTCCTCCCTGGATTGAACTCATCAGCAGGATGGCTGAGTGAATGTCATCATTACTGATATGGCCACCAAGAAAGAGCTCAGGCCAGTAGGAAGGGCTCTATCAAATGTTAATTACAGTGCTCAAGTAACCTCAAGTAGGGGCTGAATGTCGCTTCTTCCTTGGGCCCAGGAACTATTTCTGGGAAGCCACATGGTGTTTTATCAAACATTTATGGCTATTGGTTTAGGGGGGTAAGTTTACAAGGCTGTGCAGGCTGTGGACTGGGAAATTAAATTGCTTGCATTTTTACTCAGTTCTAATCATGCCGCCAGCCATGGGATTTATGAGGCCGTAAAGTCTTGAGCACATCACTTGCTGAAGGCCTTGCTCGTGGCTGCCCACGTGTGTCCTTGACAAGAAGCATTCTCCAGAAGCTCCTGGTTCAGCCATCCATTTGTTCCGCATACACATTCTAGGCACCTACTGTGTGCTGGGGGTAGAGTGGCGAGCAGTGCAGATGTGGAATCTGCCCTCGTGTTATCTGCAACTTCCTAAGGATACAGGCATTGCCAAATAGTTTCACAAATAAGTATAAAATTGCAAATTGGGGTTAGAGGTATGATAGAAAGGTTTAAGATACTATGAGAAGCCATGGGGGTTGAGTGGTGTTTCCCTCTGAGAAAAAAGATACATCCATGTCCTAAGCCCCAGGACTTGTGAAAATGACTTTATTAGAAAAAAGGGCCTTTCTAGATGTAAATAAATTAGGATCTTGAAATGAGATCATCCTGGATTACTAAGGTGGACTCTAAAAAAATAAGTGTACATATAAGGGCCAGGAGAGAAAGCCATGTGAAGATGGAGACAGAGATTAGAGTGATGCAACCACAAGCCGCAGAACTCAGAGCCACCAGAAGCTGAAAGAGGTGCAGAGATTCTTGTCCTGAGCCTCCAGCACGATCAGAGCCCTGCTCCAGAGACACCTCTGGTCTAGCTGGGGATGTGAGACTGAAGTGGTTTCATTGTCTGGGGTAAATACCCGGGGTGTTCTTTGTCTCATGCCAAGAAAATTTAGGACATAGACGCACGTGAGTTTAGGAGCAGAGGTTTAATAGGCAAAAGAAAGAGAAAGAACAGCTCTCTCTAGTGAGAAGGAGGGGCTCCCAAAAGGAAAGACCCACTGGTGGCAGTTTGCCAGATTTTATAGGTAGGCTTGAGGAAGCAGTGTCTGATTTAGGTAGGACCCACAAATTGGCTGGATCAGGTGTGACGTTTACATCGTGTTTGGGGAAGGATGGCCAGCCTACTCTAATCTTCTTATGCAAATGAGCTTTCCCCTTGGCTGGTACCATCTTGTCTGCTCCTTACTGTACATGTGGCTGACAAAGAGAAGGGAAGCTGGAGCTGCCATCTTGAACATGATTGGCACAATTGCTGGCATCTATGTCTGCCACTTGATTTTACAGACTGCTCTTTGTTAGAAAGGAAAATGATGTGGGGCAACTTTTCATTAAAAGGCAAACCTTGCTGAGGACTTCTGCACCCTCACTATCTGCCTAAGTAATTTCTTTTTAACTCCTGTATTGAGACTCATCTAGAATCTTATCTGGAGTTTATAGTTGAACTTTAGTGTGCAGAGATTCAGAGGTGACCAAGATGATTGCAGGCTGAGGATATCCAGTCAAGAAGGGCTTCCCAGAGGAGGTGACCCTGAAGCAAGGGTGTTGGTTGGCTTGTGGAGAAACAAGGAAGACGCTAATGTCTTCCTCAAATGTGAAAACTGCATAATAATGAATGCCTACCTCATGTGAGGCACTTTGCCTTCACTCTTTTGTTCAATCTTCAGAGAACTTTATTTGTATCCTCATTTTACAAGTGGGGAAACTGAGGACCATTGAAGTTACACACAGATAATAATTGGCCCAACTGGAATTGGCAACCACACAGGTACCCTAGGCCCCCAATGTGGCTTCCCATCCCTGTTCTTCTCTCCTTGTGACGAGCAGAGAGAAGTCCAGGTGTCTGGCTCTGTTCAGGATGCTCAGAAAGAAAATCCACCTTTTAAATCTCGTTCTTTCTGGCTAGGAAAATTGTCCGTAAGGGCGTGAAATAGGCATTTGCCAGGCCAGAAAAAAAATTCTCTTTTTTGTTTATGAGGTAACTACTACTAGTGTGAAATCTTCCTTTCAAGAATAAAAAATCAGCACTGATGTGGTGGCTCATGTCTGTAATCCCAGCACTTTGGGAGGCTGAGACAGGAGGATTGCTTGAGGCCAGGAGTTCAAGACCAGACTGGGAAACATGTCAAGACTTATCTCTGAAAAAATTTAAAAATTAACTGGGCATGGTGGTGTGTGCCTGTCGTCTCAGCTACTTGGGAGGCGGAGGTGGGAGGATGGCTTGAGTTCAGGAGTTGGAGGCTGCAGTGAGCTGTGATTGTGCCACTGCGCTCCAGCCTGAGCAACAGAGCCAGACCCCATCACTTAAAAAAAGATCAGGGCAGCCTATCCAACAAATGCTGCCTTTTCATAATTCTAATAACTGTAAAGTAAAATATTAGATTAGCCAGTGCTCAGGACTCACCATCTTGCCATTCCTGGTGTGGACTCCCTGTGAAAATGGACAGCGTGCCAAATTAGGGAAGGAGTGTGACCCTTTGCTTTTGTTTTTTCTGGACAGAGCTGCCTAAATGCAGTTGACAGAAATGGAAATCCATTCCCCTGAGACATTTTGTGGCCTCCTGACCTTTGTCACAGCCTGGCCCCAGAGGAGATGAAGTCAAAGATGGGAGTGTGTCAGGCTGCTGCATGCAGGGACCCTGGGGACTGGGGGGAAGCTCACTGGGGGGTGCAGTGGGTGGGGAATGCTGATGGACTCCAGCGTTTTGTTTTAGAAAGCAGGACTCACTGCCATCCTCACACATGCTTTGGGGAACACAGGCAGAGTGAACTACTAGGGCTTACTCTGCAGTAGACGCTACTTTATCCCCACAATGACTCTGTGTGACAAGTGTTTATGTGACTCTTTGTCATTCTACACACCCAGGATTTCTATTATTTTGGTATCGCATCTCTCCTTTATCCTAGGAAACTTCTCCCCACAATACAGGTGGTACTAGAGGGACTGTGTCTTAGCGTGGGTCTCCTGCCGCCTCTCTCCTAGGAAGCAGATCCTAAAACAAGGACTTGAGTGCAGGTTGTTTATTTGGGAGGAAATATCAGATACCGCGGTGGGGGAGGAAGTGACCCAGGGAAGGTCAAGAAGCTGATTAAACGTGCATCATCAAGCCCATTACCACTCTGGGCAAGTGCCCACTGGGATTAAACAGTGTAGAACGTGCCCCTCAGGGTTCTCCCATTTGCGATGGGGAGTGGGGTATTCATACACCACGTCCCGTCCTCTGAGTTATTGATTGAAGTCTACTCCTGGGGATGCTGATTCCTTAGAACTCTTTCTGCTAAGAATGTGGGCAAGAGCACCCCCAGGCAAGGAAGCACAGATGGTGGAAGCTGGAAGTGGAGACTGCCCCCACGTGCAGGGGGCTGGTTGTGGGAGTCTCAGAGAACATCTGCCGCAAACCAGGGCATCCTCTGGGCTGGACTAATCAGGGGCTATCTCCCAGGAATTTGGATCATGAGCACAAAGACCTAAAATGATTGGCATTCGCTAATGCCAAGGCAAACATCCCATATGTATTCCGTTGGTTCCTGCCACTTAATACACCTTTTGCTTTTTCCTCTTCCTGGAACTGCCCTGCCCCCTGCTGTTCTGGAGCCTGATGTCTCAGCTTTTCCTTCCATTCTCTTTTCTTTGTTGTTGTTTTGTTTGTTTTGAGACGGAGTCTTGCTCTGTCACCCAGGCTGGAGTGCAGTGATGTGATCTCAGCTCACTGCAACTTCCGCCCCTTGGGTTAAAGCAATTATCCTGCCTTGGCCTCCCTAGTAGCTGGGATTACAGGTGTACACCAGTATGCCTGGCTAATTTTTGTATTTTTAGTAGAGATGGGTTTTCGCCATGTTGGCCAGGCTGGTTTCGAACTCCTGACCTCAAGTGATCCTCCCGCCTTGGCCTCCCAAAGTGCTGGGATTACAGGCATGAGCCACCACAGCAGACCACCATTCTGTTTTTATTCATTCAGTAAGTACTTACTGAGCACCTATTACATTCCCTGCCAATCCACTGCCTGCAACCAAAGGATGCCGATGGATGCAGTGTGGCTGCCTCTACACCCAACACCTACCCTCAAAGGGAGAGCAACTCACCTGTACTCAGGAAATTAGTAGAAGTCTGTCCCATGATGCTAGGATGGACAAGACATCATTTCTTCATTTTTATAAATCAAGGGAAACCTGGCTGAGCCCTGCTTTGCCTGGCTGGTGAGATGTTTTTAGGGACTTCATCCTTCCCTGGGTTATTAAGAAGCCGGAGAGCTCATGAGTGTACCCAAATAAGCTTTTTGTTCTGTAGAGTTTCTCCTTGCCTTGACCTGTGTGTTTTTTTCAGAGACTTGACCATGTGGCACCTGTTGGCAAAAACGATAACCTTAGTATAATAAATAGAAGTCAGCCAGGCGCGGTGGCTCATGCCTGTAAACCCAGCACTTTGGGAGGCCGAGGCGGGAGAATCACCTGAGGTCAGGAGCTGGAGACCAGTCTGGCCAACATATTGAAACCCTGTCTCTACTAAACATAAAAATTTTAAAAAATTAGCCAGGTGTGCTGACGGGCATGTGTAATCCTAGCTACTTGGGAGGCTGAGGTGGGAGAATTGCTTGAACCTAGGAGGCAGAGGTTGCAGTGAGCCGAGATTGTGCCATTGCACTCCAGCTTAGGCAACAAGAGCAAAACTCTGTCTCAAACAAAAACCAAAAAGCAGAATTCGCTGGAGAACCACTCAGAGAGAGTTCCGTATGGTGTTCTGACACCATGTGCACTCAGCATGTTTCACAAGGGGCTGTAATTGCCTGTTTAGTTATCCAGCTCTCTGGCCAGACTGTGAGCTTGGGGAGCAGGAGCCAGGTAGGCCTTGCTCATTTCTGTCTTCCCAGCTGTGCTTGGTACATAGTAGGTCCTTCGTAAAATATTTAATGGATGGATGAAAGAATGCTTGGATTTGGAGCAGAAGCTCTGTGTTTTTCCCTGCTCTGTGACTGTGCATAAATCCCACTCCTCTCTGGGCCTCAGTTTCCTTGCTTCTGGAACAAGCAGGTTGAACTTGATGATCTTTTAGATCCCGTCCAGTGCAACATTCTCCCTGCATTCAGGGGATGGGAGAGGGTTGCACTTCCTGCCTTCTTGTTATAGGGCAGGGTCATGTGACTAGTTCTGTCCAATGAGTTGCAAATGGAAATAAGAGCTGTCACCTCCAGGCTGGAGCACTGCATTGCTGATGCAAGTTGCTCCAGAATGCTTTCTCTCTGTCATGGGCCATGGCGACTGCCAGTGTAGCAGGTGGTGGCTGATTCTTGCAAGTGGGGACTTGGAGCAGATGTCCCAGCTGAATGGAATGTAAGCAAGAAGTGAACCCTGGTTGTGATAAGTCACTGACTTTTGGGGATTATTTGTTATTGCAGCATAACATGGCCATCCTGCCTGGTGCAGTTACTCTGGGTCGTGTGTGAAAGGTGGATGCTAAGGGCAAGAATGGAATGGAAGCAAGGAGAGCTTGAAGGAGGTTATTTCATTACTTTGGATGAGAGACTGAGAGTAACTGCCTGATGCTGTTATCTTGGGTGCTTGGGCAAGGGGAGCAGTGGTGGAGGTGGTGAGAAAGAAACGATTTCTGTTACATTTTGGCACTAAGGAGGCCATGACTTGAAAATGAATATAAGGAATAAGAGGATGAAAAACCTATGCTAAGGGTCCCTGTTACTCACCACTTGAAGAGCTTTCAGATTACCAGTTGGACTGAAAGCCCTTCATACAGTCTGATATTAGAGAATAAATTCCGCTTGTCTTTGCTTGGGAAATGGGTCTCTGCTTTCATTTTTCAGGGCTGAAGAAGTTCCTGCAAGAGAAGAGAGGGGCGTGGGCCTGCCTCTCCATTGCCAAAGTGCCTTCTGCTGGCCACGTCATCCAGTATGACTGACCATGGCAAATGCCGGTCAGCTGGCCTCACAGCAGATGTTGGGAAAATTGTCTTTGGCTTGATTATATTATCTGGCTTTCCCCAAGGAGGTAAGAAAATGGACCTACATCCCTCCAGCTTTGTGCTTTAGGTTTTCTCCCCTGCCTGTGTATGTCATGGCACAGTCAGAAGACAGCTTTTTAGAATAGCTGCTGTGAAAATGGGTTAGCCAGGGAAAATCTTATTAGAAGCAGAATTGTGTCAGGAGAGAAGAAAGAGAAATGCAATTTAGCGTTGTATGTTCTCATGAAAATAACTGCATCTTTGAAAGGAAATGGCATCATTTAGATGGGACAAAGGGGTGGTAAACCCTGAAATCTTCCTGGGGGCCAGGGGCAAAGGTCATATGGCAAAGGTCAGGTCACCTTTGGGTTTATGGTTTGCTACTTTCACTGGCCGCCTTTCTCCTTGGAGCTGAGAAGCTGGGTGAAGGTGTGCATTCCAGTGAACTGTGTCTTAGCATTTTGTCCCCAGGGTACTGACCTGTGCTGTCCAGTGTGGAAGCCACTAGCCACATGGGGCTATTTACATTTAAATTAATTACAATTAAATAAAATGAAAAATTCAGTCTCTCAGTTGCATGAGCCACATTTTAAGTCCTCAGTAGCCCCATGTGCTAGTGGCTGCCATATTGAACAGCATAGATATAGAATATTTCCATCATCGCAGTAAGTTCTATAGGACAAGCTGGTGTAGACTATAGGATGGGGGGACTTAAAATGGAAGACATCCAAACAAGAAAAGTGGAGAGAATCATTATCAGCTGTAGTTTAAGGGGCCGTCTCTCGCTAACTGGCATAGCTGGGCCTTAGAACCCAGGTCTTAATCCTAGAGTCACCCACTCCTCCCTTAATCTCTCTGCAATTTGGAATCTCAGAGGCTACTATGGAATGGCTCATTTTGCTAAATATGTATTTACCCAGTAACTTCTACAGTCATCGCTGGAGGGGTGCTTCCCCAGCCGCATAGGCAGCATTAATTCCAGGCCATGCTGACGTGCCCAGGGCAACCAGATGAGGTGAGTGTGGAGGAATGGGGAGGACACTCAGGGGACCTGCTGGAGTGGCAAGAGAGTGAGGCCGAGAGACCTGGGGATGGGGAAAACTGGCTCTGCCACTTAGCAGCTCATTGGCCCCCACATTGTCTCTTCTTGCCCTGATAATCCCTCTCTGAAGTTAGGAAGTTCCTTTAAAACGTGAATCAGGGCCAGGCATGGTGGCTCACAACTGTAATCTCAGCACTTTGGGAAGCCGAGGTGGGCAGATCACTTGAGGTCAGGAGTTTGAGACCAGCCTGGCCAACATGGTGAAGCCCGATCCCTATTAAAAATACAAAAATTAGCTGGGCATGGTGGTGTGACTCTGTAATAATCCCAGCTACTCGGTGGCTGAGGAAGGAGAATCACTTGAACCCAGGAGGTGGAGGTTGCAGTGAGTTGAGATCACATCACTGCACTCCAGCCTGGGCAATAGACCAACACTTCATCTCAACACAAACAAACCCACCAAAACCCAAATCAGATCATGTCATTTCCATGCACAAATCATGACCATGATTTCCCATTAATTTAGAATAAAATCCAAATTCTGCTAAGACCTATAAAGGCTCACAGACTGGGTTCATCCTCTGCTTCCCAACGTTATCTTTCTCCACAACCTTGTGTTTATATCTTCATGGCTTTCATCCCTGCCAGGAACGATTTCCTTGTTTGTTTCCCTGGTTCTTGCCTGTAGCACGTCCTGGATTTAAACTTCGAGCTTATTTTATTCCTCACTAGGAGAAGGACATGCTTATTTTATTCCTCCCTATATGCCCAGTGTCTGGCACAGTCCCCAGAGACACAGTCCACACTCATAGAATAAAAGAAGTGATGACCTTGTGTGTGGTGCTTGACCTCTTGGAACCTCAGTTTTCTCATCTATGAAATGGGAATATATTAGGATGATTTTGTAAGGTTATTGTAAGGTAGAAACAGAGTTACAAAAAGTGCATTGTGTATAGTAGACATTCAAATTAGCAGTTACTATTATCATTATTGAAAAGTTGCAAGTTCAGTACAGATCACATTTTTTCCCCCTCTGAAACCATTTCGAAGTAAGTTGTCAAATCGATGCCCTGTCACCTCTGAATCCAGTAGAGTCTGTTTCCTTAACATAAGGACATGTTGTTTGTGATCGCGGTAAAACTATTAGGGTCAGGACATTAACCCTGCAACATTCCTCCCATCTACTCCTCAGACCCCATTCACGGGCTCCCATTTGTGCCAGTAATGTCCTTTGCAGTGAAAGGACCCAGTTCAACATCTCCTGTTGTGTTTAGCTGTCCTGTCTCTTGGATCTCCTCCAGTCTGAACCATTCCTGTCTCTCTTTGACTCTCATGGCGCTTTTGAAGGGGACAGCCAGCATTTTGTGGACTGTGACTCAGTGTGGGTGTGTCTGATGCTCCCTGGTGAATAGATTCAGGTCATGCATCTGGGGCAGGAATAGCATGTGAGAGATGTGGTGTCCTCAGTGAGCCCTGTTGAATGGCATGTGATTACTGATAGCATTCACTTTGGTCACTTCACTAGGGGGACCTACCCATAGGGGACTTCTCTCCACTATGAAATTATTCTGTCTTTGCAGTATTTTTTTGTGGGGAGGGTCACTGAAATTATGTAAATATCCTATTCACTATCAAACATTTACTTTATTCATTCATTTATTTCTATCAGTATGAACTCATTCCATGCTATTTTATTGAGTGGCCTATAATTCATTACTATTCTCATTTATTTTGATGCTCAAATGACCTCATTTTTGGCTGGCAAGAGCCACTTTAAGCTGGCTTCTGTGTCCCTTGATGTGACCCCTGTGTTACTTTGAATGTTTTCTTGCTTTCTGGCCCAAGATGTTCCAGACTTATCTTGGTTTTTGCCCAAGCCAGCCCTGGAATCAGCCGTTTCTCTGAAGTGACTTGATTCAATTTAGTGGAGAATATCTAGCAACAAAGATCTTGGTGTAGGCATGTTTACAGCATTTAGGGTAGCACTGCTTCCAGGTCCTCTTAGTGGGAAAATCTGGGGAGTTATGTGTGTGTGCACACACGTGTGTGTGTATGTGGACATATACATATACAAACATGTTTACATCTATATTTATTCCTACAATTTTTTTGCTATATTGGAAACCATAAAGTCACATTGATACACCTCTGACTCCAGTCCATCACCATAGAGGTCATGTGGTTTTTCCCTTTCCATATTAGTGACTTCCTTCTGTGACAGTGAGAAATCCATTTATACTCAATGGTCAATGTAGTGATTCTCCTGTTTCAGCTGCCACCCCTGCCATGCATGGACACCCTGTCACCCTACCTGTGCACTCTCATCCCATCTTGGCTGCACCCAGCGTGGGTTTTGATGACTGTTATTATTGTTATTGTTGTTGTTATTTTCATCCTTGGTGGTTGGTGGGCAGTGGAGTGGATGGAGTGCTTATGTCATTTAGGTCACCTGCCCTTATTTAGTCAGAGGGACCGGTCCTTGAGGCTCACAGGTGCATGTTTTTTAAAAAAATATTCATAGAATGCTTCTACTCAGTCCCTCTAAGAGGTCAAAGCAATTTTAAAAATCCTTGATAATTACCCAACATTCCAAAATTGATGGCTGATTCCAAGTGCTATATGTTTTATTCTCTTTCACCTCCTCTGCAGAAATCAAAGGGAGGAAAAGTAAGTAGCAGCTGAAATGATCCCCCACTCACTTTCTATAAAGAGGAAAATTAGCTGCTCTAATAATCATGAATATTAATGTATAGCCAATTTTACTCAATTAAAATGATGATCTATAATTTTGTCTCAGAGCTTTATGGAGGCCATTTCAATGACTACTGAGTAGAAGTTGGATGGTTTTTAAAGTTCATGGGTTTGACTTAACTCTCCCATCCCCATCACTGGCTTCCATATAGGATAGGCCCCAATTCCTTCCTTAACAAAATTTCTCAGAGAAAGCTTCTTTCTATTTTTGTGGCCCAGGATCTATCATTGCCATGGTGAGTTTTCATTCCCTTCTTCTTGAACACTTCTCCCACCTTTCTGATTCACAGGGTCCCTGGGATGTGTATCCACTGGCCACATGTCTGGTGAGGTTCTACTTTCCTTATTCATAGCAAATCAGCTAAGGGGGAAGCATAGCCCCCACATAGAGTCTATCCTGGGAATTTGGGATTGAGACTAAGAAGGATGCCAGAGGGACCCTTCCCTTCCCTTCCTTCCCTTCCCTTCCCTTCCCTTCCCTTGCCTTCTCTCCCC
>PVKP010017335.1:0-46357 GCA_004027715.1 Plecturocebus donacophilus
TTTTTTCAGATTTTCTTGTAGTCCTTATATATCTGACTATAGGAGGTTTAAATGATGCTGATTTTCACTTAAAACATATGCTTTCTCCTTCCTCCACACTTAGGAATCACTAAAATTACTTTTAGTATTTTTGTAATGTCTGCATGAATATCTTTAGTTCACAAATAGCAAGAAGAAAAATTGTTGAGGGTTAGGCATGGGAATGGTAAAGAAAGAGAGAAAACAGGAGGAGGAGGAAAATGGGGAGAAAAAAGAAGACAGAATTAGAGAGAAGGGGGAACAAGAACAGAAAAAGTACAGATTGAAGAAAGAAGGAAAACTCTTAGGTAACTGAAAAAGAATTAGAAGAGGGGGAGATGTGTAATTAAAGAGATATATGCAAAAATCAATGATCATGGTGCTACCTTTTGGTCCATTAAATGAAACAATGAAATTTGGTGAAGAATCAAATAAAAGGTTGAAAGATAACTTGAACTAGGTAGTCATATAATTTGATGAAAATTTACTAATGGCCACCCATACGTAAGAAATTACTCAAATAGAAATAACCATATAACTAAACATGATCAGTTTTTTTAAGGTAGAAGTTTAAAACAATGCTGAGAATAGACTTAGAAATTTATAGTTAATCTTGATCCTACATAATTGGAATGTTCATGTGTTTATTTTCAAGATGAATTTCATACTGAATCAATTTAGGGCTCTGAATTATCACAGCATGATATATGTTGTAATTTTCCAAACCATTATACTCTTTACAAGCCATTTATAACACTTTTAATGTGATTCAAAATTTTGGAATGTAATGGCATGTTTATCTTCTGAGATATTCAGCTTGCATATGCAACACAGAAATTCCTACAGAATCCATATGAAGAGCCAACTTTATTCTTCCTCTATTTTGTAGTAATGCTCTCAACTAAGTTCCCCTGTGCCTTATCCAGAAAAACTAGCATCCTGTAGTTATGAGATTCCAACAAAAAATAACAATGAATCCATTTTGAGTGCTTATCGTGTTTCACTTCCCATGCCAAGAAATTCACATTCATTAACTGATATGTAACTAATAACACTTCAGTGAGCTAACTACTTAACCAAACCTTCCGCTTTTCTACACAATGTATCTTTAAAACTGTTACAAAAGTTACATGTCCACAGTTAAAAACACATATTTTTTGGCAGAAAGTAGATACAGCTTTGATTCCCAGAGAGCTAAATCATTGTACAAGTCTTATTGAATTCCCAGCAGGCAGTACCTCCCTCAGGCCTAAGCAATCCAGCATGTAAGGGAGGCCCTGACAAGCTTCCAGAAAACAAGGGTCAGGAGATAGTCTGACATTTTGGACATAACAGTTTATAATTCCCTTCCATGTGGAAATAGATCCAGGTTCCTCCCAGTCCCACAGACTTGCCACCAGTGTGTCAAGCCTTTAACAGAGGCCAGCACAAAAGATAGCAGCTGGCGGAACATCTTAGATATGTGGAATACATGTAAAAGAACGGGATTTTGTCTGCCCCACTGCTATAATACAAGTCAACTTGATCTCAGCCAGTTTTCCCAGTGCCAAATTGGTGGTAATCGTGGAAGACAGAAATATGAAATCCTGGTGAACTATCAGCCAGCACTGAAAACCTATATCTGTAAGTGGTGACTGTCAGGAAGTATGTGATAGAATATTTAAATTTTGGAGTGACTGAAAACTTTATACAACTTTTGTCTTACAGAAATGTGATGATTGAACTTCATTAATTAATTTTGGGAAGTCAAAAAAATTACAAATAGAACTATATGATTCAGCAATCCCACTTCTGTGTATATATCGAAAGGAAATAAAATCAGTATGCACTCTCATATTCACTGCAGCATTACTCACAATAGCCTGGATACAGAATCAACCAATGTCCACTGACAGGGAAGTAAGTAAACAAAATGTGGAATATACACATGATGAAAAATTATTCAGCCTTAAAAAAGAAGGAAATCCTGTTATTTACAACAATATGTAACAACCTGGAGAACCTTATGGCAAGTGAAGTAAGCCAGGCAGAGAAAGACAAATACCACATGATCTAACTTAAGTGTGGAATCTAAGAATGTATAACTCATAGAACTCATAGAAGCAGAGAGTAAAATGGTAGTGGCCAAGAGGTGGGAGAGACAGAGAGATACGGGACAAAGGGTACAAAGTTTCAGTTAGAGAGGACGAATACATTTTTATATATCTATTGTACAGCATGGTGACTATAGTTAATAATAATGTATTGTATAACTGAAATTTAATAAGAGAGTAGATCTTAAGTTTTCTCACCAAAAGAAGGTAAACTATGTCAAGTGATGGATTTGCTAATTAGCTTGATTTTGATAATCACTGTATAATACATACATATATCAAAATATGTTGCATAGCATAAACATATATAATTTTTATTTCTCAATTTTATCTCAATAAACCTAGGGGAAAAAATAAGTGAATCTCAAGCATTAAAAAATAAGATAAAATAGAATAAAATCTCTTAAGCTCTCAAAACCTCAACTGAGTGTAAAATGTGTTTCTCATTGCTGTACTTATTTGCTTCAGCCTTTAAATATGGTAGACAAAGAAACAAAATCTTCTTTCAAACAAAAAACTTCAAAAGTCTATAAATAATGGAATATCCACTTACAGTTAGGATGTAGTCAGAAGAGATTGTCACTAAACAATACAAAAATAGAAAAGCTACCAAATAATGGTTTTGTGTGTTTTTTTTTAATTTATGAAGGGTAAGAGAGAGAGAGAGAAAAAATAAATAAATGATCCCTGGAAATATAGCCGGAAGAACTCATAATTAATAGGGATAAGGAAAAACTACTAAAGTGTTAATAAACTTTCAACAGTACTGTGTGGGCTGACCTAACAATCCAGAATTCTGGTGTGCCTTATAAAAGAACAAGTCAGCCACACACCAGTTCACCATGTGACCCTCACTGAATCATGTCAATAGTGTAGCAAAGGGCAGGAGCAAAGAAGGAGGTCTGAAATAAATCCTCCTGAAAGGCACTTTGGGCCTTGACCAAGTATAAGTCTATTTCATTACTTCAAAATGTAGGAAGAGAACAGAGTAAAAAATCCTCTGAGCCATGTTGGGCCATCACTGATTGCAAGGCAGAAGAACACCAAAGGCTAAACACAGGGAAAGAAAATTGATAGAGGTCGCCCCAACTTGCATAGGGTAGAGCTATGGCAGCAGCATACCAAAGGATGGAGACAGGGCAGAATAATTGAAAGAAATTCCCCTGAGGTGCACGGGGCTTTTACCAAAAGCCAAGCTGCAAAACCCAGAGAGCTGAAACAAGATAGATATCTCCTGAGACATGGAAAGTTAGGGGCAGAGCTGGAGAGCAAAGAAAATTCTTCAGTATCTCAAAATCCTATCCCTTCCCATGAATTTGTGGGAGGGTCCCAGTGGCAGGGGAATCGCTTGAACCTGGGAGGCAGAGGTTGCAGTGAGCCAGTATCATGCCACTTGTACTCCAGCCTGGTGACAAAGAAAACTGTCCAAAAAAAAAAAAAAAAAAAACTACCAAACTGAAGTAAAAAGAGAAAAAGAATTTTAAAAATCTGAACCAAGCAAACCAAGATATATGAGACAATACCACACATCATAAAATATGTGTACTTTGAAGTCTCAGAAAGAGAGAGAAAATGGGAAAAAATTATTTAAGGATAATAATTGAGACTATTCCAAAATACGTGAAAGATACCAACTTATAGATCAAACCCAATGCAAAATAAGCACAAAGAGGGCCACATCTAGGCACATCATAGCAAAAATGCTGAAAACCAAAGAGCTAGAAAAAGTTATTTTTAAGAGATGATTTTTTTAAAATAACACATTATTTTCAGGGAAACAAAAATTAAAATGATCACTTAATTCTCATCAGAAGCAATGGAGACCAGAGATAATAGAATGACATCTATAAAGTTATGGGAGAGAAAAAAACACTGCAGCATAAAATTCTATAACTGATGAGAAATATGATTAAAAATAATTATACTTTAAGATTTTAAAAGGCTGAGAAAATTAATTCAAGTAATCTTCACTATAAGAAATGCCATGGGAAGTTCATCAGGCTGAAAGGAAATGATACCAGATGTAAGCCCAAATCCATGAAAAGAAATGAAGAGCACCAGAAAAGGTAAGTATTACATAAAAAAAGAGAGACTATTTTTATTTTTATTTATATATATATAAGAACTTTAAATTTATTTAAAAGACTATTGATTATTTAAAGCATAAATAACAATGTAGTGTGAAATATATAATATGTAGTAAAAACTGACTACAACACAAAAGATTGGTGTTACAAAATTCACATTGTAAAGTTTTTACATTGTTCATGACATTCGATTTTCTTTCTTTTTTTTTTTTTTTTTTAAGGAAAAATATGGAACGCTTCACGAATTTGCGTGTCATCCTTGCGCAGGGGCCATGCTAATCTTCTCTGTGTCATTCCAATTTTAGTATATGTGCTGCCGAAGCGAGCACGACATTCGATTTTCTATTTTGAAGTAGATCATAAATTAATAATGCATATTGCAACCAGTAGACTAACCACTAAAACATAATAATTCAAATAAGCATAGATTAAATAAAAGCAGAAATAAAATTAAATACTAAAAAATTTTGACCCAAGAAAATACAGGGGAAAAAGTCAATAAAAAGAAAACACGATAATCCTAAAACTAACTATATGAAGAATTATATTAAAGAACACTTGACTTAGAAATCAAATTGTCACTGAAAAAAGCAACACTAAACTATATGCTACTTATAAGAAATGCACTTTAAATATAAAGACATATATTAAAAAGAAAATGATGGAAAATATATTGATATGGTTTGGGTGTCCCCACCAAATTGTATCTTGAATTCCCATGTGTTGTGGGAGGGACCCAGTGGGAGGTAATTGAATCACGGAAGCAGATTTCTCATCTTTCTCATGCTGTTCTCATAATACTGAATAAGTCTCATAAGATCTGATGGTTTTTATAAAGAGGAGTGTCCCTGAACAAGCTCTCTCTTTGCCTGCTGCCATCCATGTAGGACATGACTTGCTCCTCCTTGCTTTCTGCCATGATGGTGAGGCCTCCCCAGCCATATGGAACTGTAAGTCCATTGAACACTTTTTCCTGTATAAATTACCCAGTCTCAGGTATGTCTTTATCAGTAGCATGAAAACAAATTAGTATAGTAAATTGGTACCAGGAGAGTGGGGTGCTGCTGAAAAGATACCCAAAAATGTGAAAGTGACTTAGGGACTGGGTAATAGGCAGAGGCTGGAACAGTTTGGGGGACTCAGAAGAAGAAAGGAAAATGTGGGAAAGTTTGAAACTCCCTAAAGACTTGTTAAATTGCTTTGCCCAAAATGCTGGTAATGATATGGACAGTGAAATCCAGGCTGAAGTGGTCTCAGATGGGGATAAGGAACTTATTGGGAACTGGAGTAAAGGTGACTCTTGTTATGTTTTAGCAAAGGGACTGGTGGCATTTTGCCCCTGCCCTAGAGATTTGCAGAACTTTGATCTTGAGAGAAATGATTTAGGGTATCTGGTGGAAGAAATTTTTAAGCAGCAAAGCATTCAAGAGGTAACTTTGAGTGCCGTTAAAGGCATTCTGTTTTAAAAGGGGAACAGCATAAAATTTTTAAAAATTTGCAGCCTGACAATGCAATAGAAAAGAAAATCCCATTTTCTGAGGAGAAATTCAAGCCAGCTGCTTGCATTTTAATATGTAATGAGAAGCCAAGTGTTAATCACCAAATAATGAGGATAAATTTAAATTAGTAATGAGGAGCTGAATGCTAATCACCAAGACAATGGGAAAATGTCACCAGGGCATGTCAGAGACCTTTGTGGCAGCCCCTCTCATCATAGGCCCAGAGGCCTAGGAGGAAAAAGTGGTTTTGTGGAACAGGCTCAGGGTCCCTGTGCTGTGTGCAGCCTAGGGACTTGGTTCCCTGCAGCCCCGCTGCTCCAGTCATGGCTGGAAGGAGACAAAGCAGAGCTTGGCTGTGGCTTCAGAGGGTGCAGGTCTCAAGCCTTGGCAGCTTCCATGTGTTGTTGAGCCTTTGAATGCACAGAAGTCAAGAATTAAGGTTTGAGAATCTCCATCTAGATTTCAGAGGATGTATGGAAACTCCTGGATGTTTAGGCAAAAGTTTGCTGCAAGGGCAGGGCTCTCATGGAAAACCTCTGCTAGGGGAGTGTGGAAGGGAAATGAGTCCTTACTGAGGCACCGCCTAGTGAAGCTATAAGAAGAGGCCCACTGCCCTGCAAACCCCAGAATGGTAGATTCACTGACAGCTTGCACCATGCACTTGGAAATTGGAACTCTCATACATCGCTGGTGGGAATGTAAAATGCTACAGCTGGAAAAAAAGCAGTTCCTCAAAAAAGTGAAAAATAGAACTGTCATATGGCCCAGTAATTCCATTCTTCGAAATATACTTGAGAGAATGGAAAACTTATGTTTACCCAAACCTGAACATTAATATTTATAACAGTATTAGTTGTATTAGACAAAAATAGAAACAACCCAAATGCCTATCATTTGATGAAAGAATTTTAAATGTAGTATATCCATACAGTGAAATATTACGCAGCCATAAACCATGCTAAATGAAATAAGCCACCCACAAAAGGCCACAGATTGTATTATTTCATTTATATGAGCTATCCAGAATAGGCAATTCCACACGAAATTTTTTTAAGTAAATTAGCAGCTGCAAGGTTCTAGGGGAAGAGGAAAATGAGGAGTGAGTGTTAATAGATATGGGGTATATCTGAGATGTGATAAAAATGTTTAGAATTACATAGTGGTGATAGTTGTACAATGTTGTGAATATACTAAAAAACAATGAATTGTTTACCTTAAAGGGTGAATTTGATGGCATGTGAATTATATTTCAATTTTCCTGAAATGGACATCATTAAGAAAATGAATAGACAAGACAGACTGGGAGAATATGTTAAGAACATTTATCTGACAAAGACCTTGTACAATATAGAAAGAATTCCTAAAAATAAACAATACAAAGACAAAAATCAATTAAAAATTGGTAGAAGACTTGAAGAGGCACTTCATAAAGGAAGACATGGAAGGTCAATAAACACACAAAAAATTCCTCAACATCATTCTTAAGCAGAGAAATGATAATAAAGACACAATGTGATAAAATTTTAATCTCACTAGAGTAGTTGAAATCAAAATGACAAATAATACCAAATAATGGCAAAAATGTGGAACAAATGGAACTGTCATACATTGCTGTTGAGATTGCCAAATGGTACAACCACTGTGGAATATCCGCAATTTAATATTAAAGTTCTGTGTTGCAGCAATCCCACTGCTAAGAATGTACCCATGGGATATAAAAAACATTATGTCCATAAAATGGTTTTTACAAGAGTATCTTAGTGCCCTTATTTACAATAACCCAAACTGGAAATAACGTAAATGTTCATCATCAAGAGAAAGGAAAAGGGTGGTATATTCATATAAAAGGATTTTGCTCAATTACAATTTTAAAAAATGAAAAACTGATCCATGCAAAAATATGGATGAATCTTACACATATTTTGACTCAAGAAGCCCAATCCAAAAGTATACATACTGTATGAGTCAATGTATATGAAGGCAAACACATGCAAAACAAATCCATGTTGTCTCTGGTGTTTGGAGGAGGGTATTGGTGAAGCGACTAGGAAGGAATATGGGGAGCATTCTGGGTGATGGAACTGGTATATATTGGTTTGAGTGGTGACTGTACAGGTTTGTAAAATAGTTAAAATCTTTGGAATTGTAAACTTAAGACCTTTCACATTTTAAGTGTACCACTCTTTTAAACATTAAATAAAAATAGAAAAAATGTAAACAACCTAAACAATAAATCAATCCAGAAGTTATCCAGACTCCATTAAATATCAAAGGATTTAGATTCAGGTCGAGTTTATGACCAGAGAATTAGGAACTATTCTTTTCTGTCCTACTTTTTTATTCATTCTTTATATTAGTACCATGTTTGTAACATATGCCTTTGTGTACATACTTTGCTTAATACAAGCACTAATATTTAAACTAGATTAAACAATCCCAGTGCACAACACACATACCCCTTTCTGGCAGCATTACGAAGTGTTTTTTGACATCATTTTTTAATTGAATTTAAGAAACTGTTTTCAATTACCAGTACTATAAACTTTTAGAACTGTGGGATTAATTCAAACTACTTCCTTCAAAGACAAGTGAATTAAACATACTCATGGAGGAAGCATAGATTAGAATCATGATTTTTATCTATTTTAAGAGAATAAAAGAACAGAAAGGGTTAAAATCTTGTCATATTATGCAACTCTTCTGCTCTAATATATCAAAAACTTGATGATCCAAGATCATGCAGAACAGCTGAGAAGAAATTAAACAATATACCTTGCAGCCAACAGGTCCTGCCAATATGAGATTAGAGCTCTCCATCCTAGGAAAAAAATGGTTTTGGAAAGTTCCCTGCAACATTTTATGACTCACAGATATTCCCAGAGGTTCCTGTTTCCATTCTGCAGTAGACAGTGTTTGAAGGAAGACGTACAGTTCTAGTCAACTGTTGTTCTTAGGCAACTTGGCTGAAAGATCTGTTTAAAAAACATTTGTTGGAAAGATGATATGTTTGGGTGCTTTAATTTTTTAAACAAAATTGCAGATTTTAAATTTGTTTAACTCTTAATTCAACATTGACTAAAAGAATGGCCTAAGAAGAATTACTATGTTACATAATATGTATTACAAACTTAGCAACTTGCCCATTTGAAAATTCCCAAACCAGGGGGTACATATTCTTGGCACACTCCCTCATGCATATCCTTCCAAACTGCCTCCAGATCCCTGGCTCTGTATTCATAAGCTCTGGCTCTGATATTGGCCACCCAGTTCAATAGCCCACCTTGGCTTCTACTTTGACCAACACTGCCAAGTCACCTCCCATCCCACCAGGACTTGATTCCTGGCTAATCTCCACTTTTGTCTAACCCCAGCTCTCTCATTTCCTTCTAAACATTAAATACCACTCATGAGCTACATTTTGCCCCATCCTCAACCAGCTCCACTCCATTCCACTCCACCTACAGGTTAGTAGTCTTTATTCTCCAAGGCCCCTTATTTATTCCTAGCCAGTTCCCCCATTCTTCAGGTTCTTTTCTTTCCAAGGCTCCAAATAATAAGCCACCTGGTGCTTGACAATTGACATCATTTACATAAGGTCATGTGTAGCTTTTTCTGATAATAACTATAAAGATATGGATATGAGAGAAGGTATAATATTATAAAATATGTTAACATTATCCCAATAAGAGCCATTCTTTCATTTAATTGGCATTTTTAAAAACGGAAGACTGATCTCTCCTGACTCCTTAAGTGACTCATTTCTGCTATTGCTCTACTACCAAGCCCAATCTTTCATTTCTCATTGACTCTTGCCTATTCCCCTAAACATGCTATCTTTAAAAAAAACATTTTCTCTCCCAGGTTCTATACTCATACCTCCCTTGATTCTGTTGTGAATCAGACTCTGCAGAGATGTGGCAAACTGGATCTATCCTAGACACATGTTTAGTGTGACTTACACCACATTTTATATTTTTTTTCAGCTGGGCACAGTGGCTCACACCTATCATCAGCACTTTGAGAGGCCAGGGTGGGCAGACCACCTGAGGCCAGGAATTTGAGACCAGCCTGGCCAACATGGCAAAACCCCATCTCTACAAAAATACAAAAAAAATGAGCTGGGTATGGAGGCATGTGCCTCTAATCCCAGCTACTCAGGAGGCTGAGGCATGACAATTGCTTGAATCCAGGAAGCGGAGGTTACAGTGAGCTGAGATTATGCCATTGTACTCTGGCCTGTACACCAGAGTAGGACTCTATCTCAAAAAAAGATTTTTTTCAATTTGTTGACAGTTTAAAAATTAGAAAACTGAGCCTAAAAATAGAGATTTCCAGTTTCACTTGATGCTCAGATCATGCAACTCTGGATTTACATTTGTGCATAGCAGCATCTGTTATCAAAACACCAGGGGTTCAGGCTAGGTCCTGCTGCTTACCACACAGAAAGCCAATCACTGAGATGAGTATTGCCAGGGAAGAAGGCTTTATTCAGATGCTGCAGCTGAGGAGATGAAAGATCAGTCTCAAATTCACCACCTCAACCAACTAAAATTAGGGGTTTTTACAGCAGAAGAGAAATGTAACTATGTGTGGGAAAATAGAAATTAGAGAGGGGTAAAGAAAAAGAATTGGTCAATGGGAAGCAGGTGGTCAGTTAGGCAATCATGACTGGTGTGGTGTCTTACATCTCATTGTCCAGATGCAGTAATTTCCTAAGTTTCAGTTCCTTGATACTATTTGGGAGGCCTGTTGGATGATTTCCTGAGAAAGGAACTCAGATAAGACAAACATAAGTTTCTCAAGTTTTAAGACTGAGGGGGTGAATTTCCATCTTTATACAAAGGAAACCATAAACATCAGTTCTATGGGACAATTGAGCCAGTTTTAGCACCTTCTTTCTATTTATCAATTCCCCAATCATGGTGAATCTGGTCATCAGTCTTTCTGACAGGTTCATGCTGAGAAGGGATGTCATGGGATAAGGCTAAGAGTCAACCCACCTCTGGGGTTACACAGATCTTCAACAGATCTTGACAACTGGTTTCTCTCTGGCCAGAAGTGGCTCCAATCAGTCAGTGAAGGGCTGAGGACTTTTTGTCCCATACCATTGCTAGAGTAGTGTGCTATATGCCTCAGGTTCACCCAGTTCCTCAGTGGAACCTCTATGGCCAAAGGAATTAGAGTCAAGACTTATAGAAAATTAAATGTTCTAGGCCAGATGAGATTGGAGGTAGGCAGATACTCATAATCTTTAAAACTCTTTAAGCAACATAAGACTTAAAAACTAAAAGCCAAAAAGTAAGATTACACTATTGTTTACAACTCAAAGGAATCTCCTTTGCCATTAAGAAGCCACACTCTGGCCTGGGAGGCCCAGCTCC
Source organism: Plecturocebus donacophilus (assembly GCA_004027715.1). Taxonomy (NCBI): domain Eukaryota; kingdom Metazoa; phylum Chordata; class Mammalia; order Primates; family Pitheciidae; genus Plecturocebus; species Plecturocebus donacophilus. Next base: position 11,079 of record PVKP010017335.1, read on the forward strand.
CTAGGCTCCCAAACTGAGTTGTCTCTTCAACCTTGGCCTAGAATGGTGAGCTCTTTTAAAGGTCTATGTAAGGGCACATAAACCCATCACAAAATAAAATATACAACTAATTTTAGTCCTCAAAATCCCTTAAAATCTCATATATCCACCTTTTCCACAATAGTCCCTGGGCCTAGAGGGATTGTTTTCTTTTCTGGCCCTGTGTCTCATAAAGCAGCTCATTTTGATTGTCACTTCTCCTGAGTTTCTGAAGATGAGGCTTTGGCTGATGTCAATATTCAAGATTTAGCAGGTTTCAGTGTCATTTGCAGACCCAGGAGTCAAAGCCCTGTAACTTAACAGCACAAGGATTAATTAATAGGATATTTTCCAAAGATGTTAAAGGACTCTAAACATTTGATCAAAACAGAATTACAGGTCACTATAAAATAATAATTATTCATTTAACCAAAGTTAAATAAAAAAGACTTTTAAAACAATATAAAAATAAAGTTACAATAAACTAGCACTCCACCTATAATATGCAGATAGACTACTTTGGTATAAAATAAGTTTCTATCTACAGTATAAATGATCAAGTATAGCATATGCATTTATGATAAGAACAGATACCAAAGCTTAATGAAATGTTTACAGACATATAAAAGAACATCTAGAAATTTGTGGTTCAGTTTACTAATATTACAGAAAGTCCTATCATTCTAACGACTCTACATGTTATCATGATAACATGTAGAGTGTCATGTAGAGTGACATATCACAAATTAAAACACTGCCATTTGGTGTCTAGTAGTTGCTGCCTGCAGCACTTCAAACCATTGTATTAAGTGGTTAGGTTATTCCTTGCATATGTGTAATTGCTAGCATTCTAGTGATGTAACTGTGACCAAAAGCATCAAAAATGTGGTAAGTCCTGTGCCAAACTTATCAATGTGCAACAATTAACTTTTTTTCCATCATTAAAAAAATAGTAAATGCAAATATGAATTTTGGAAATTCAGTGTGAAGATAATCTCCATCTACTTAAATACTATATAACAAAACAGGGACAAAGTAAGAACAAGCACACAATAATTTGTTTTCAACTATTTAAAAGAGTATCATCACACACTTCTAGGACTGGTTTCTCAATGCAGTATGAACAACTAATTAGGTAACTTTTACCACTAGAAATTTCAAACCAGGACAACACTTGGATTTATTTTATTTTCAAGTACACACATAAGTTGGGATTTAAAAACCACTAGAAAGTCTCATATTTTTAATTACTACTTAATCCAAGTGAATGTCACTTGATTTTAATAATGCTACTAAACACAACTAAAATAATTTGAGAGAAATACATTAATATAATTTCCTTAAGAAAAAAACCAACCTTTCTTGAACATTCAAACTTTGCATCCATATCACAGTCTTTCCTTACTATTTAAAGGAAAAGATCTAAAACTAACTCTAATTATTGATTGAACTGAATTACCTGAAATCAGCACCATTTAAACAATTTTATTCTCATCTACTTTCTTATATAACAAAATAATGTACTATTTCTGTTTTGAATTTATAAAAATAAGTCTTAATTTTGGCCAAGAAACTTAAACTCTTAAACTTCTCTAGATCATTATAGGTAAGCAAAATCAATTCAGTTTTAAATGGCTCGTGTGCTCTATCATTATTTTTTATAGACTTTACAAAGTAGCTTAGCAATTTTAGATAAATAGAACAAATGATGAACTGTTACAAATGCATAGGAAACAAAATGACTACTCATAGAACCAAATACAAACCTTCTGTTTGAAATATTTTTTTTCATTTTTTTTTTTGAGAGAGTCTCACTGTGTTGCCAGGAGCCAGGCTGGAGTGCAGCATCACAATCTTGGCTCACTGCAACCTTCACCTCCCACGTTCAAGCAATTCTCCTGCCTCAGCTTCCCAAGTAGCTGGTACTACAGGCACGCACCACCATACCCAGCTAATTTTTGTATTTTTTAGTAGAGACGGGGTTTCACCATGTTGGCCAGGATGGTCTCAATCTCTTGACCTTGTGATCTGCCCACCTTGGACTCGCAAAGTGCTGGGATTACAGGCATGAGCCACCATTCCCAGCCAGAAATTTTTTAAAAAATAGTTTTATATATATAATTTATATAATATATATAATTTATATATTTATTTGCTATTTGTTATATATTTATTTGCTGTTTGTTCTTTGGTTTACATATATATGTATAGATATGCTTATGTATTTTTATGCTTCTATTTATTTACATATGCATATAATACATATGTATATATACATATATGTAAAACCCAAAGAAATACGAATAGCAAATAAATGAAAAATGAAAGCAAAAACAAATAAACAAAAAACCAACCCCAAATTTTTCTCCTATTCGGTTTACCTTAGAGGCTACAGTGCTACCCAGAGCCAAAACACACACACACACACGCACACACACACACACACACACAATAAATATATTGTTTTTGATATATAAATTAATGTCTTTAAGTCTACCAACACCACTATACATTTGTGTATTTAAGAAATTTACTCTAGACACTTGGCAAGTAAGTACTTTAATGCTAGTACCACCAATGCAGAATAGCAAACATAGTGTGAAATTAAGCAACACAAGCATTTATGTGAAATTTGACTCCCTGCTAAATCTAGCTTCATGCTTACCTATATTTAAAAAAAGATTTGCCAAACTGCCACTGTATTTCCTTATAATATTTCTTATCTTTATCAAGACGAAGAGCTTTAACTATGAGCAATGTTAATTAGTCAAATTTCTTCAATTTCCTGTCAGGTTTTACTTTTATATCTTTCTATTTTCTCTGTAAGTGCATGAAGACACACATACACAGAAACAGGAGAAAAACTTCATATGACTTATATAATGTATGACATGCTTAAATTTTCTGTTTGGTCTTAAATTTTCTCTTGTTTAAAAAAAAAATCATTTTCTTTTAGGACAAAAATTTACCACAGTCCATAATTTGATTCAACCTTTAGATAAACTCTGAATTAGACAAAATTATTCTTTTTTTTTCAATAGGAACAAAAATTCTCTGGCACATATTTTTTATACAGAATTATATATTAACTACAGTCCTTATTCTTAGTAACCTTATGTTTTAGTGAAAACTACTAGGAAATGAAGAATCCTGAACTATCAGATGTTAGTATTTTATATTTGAGAACCTTCTATAATTTTTTAAAACATGTTTCTCTATATAAAAACCTTTTTTTAATTGAAAATGACCAGACATCTAAAATAATTTGGATGACTCATCATCAAAAATAATTAAGATTTTAAATTACACAAAAAGTTCACCTATAAGCATTTATCCCATTTACATGTACTCAATTCTTCTATTTTTTAAACAGTTTATCTAAATTACTTCTGAAAACTGATATATTAGACAAAGCTAGTGGTCAGTTCCTTGTTAACCATTTTATAACCTGAGAATATCAGGTGTTCACCTAAGTAAGAATCCTAAATCCATGGGTATTTTTGCTAATATCTCAGAAGACTCAAGTGTTTTTATGAAACTAACAACACTAAATGTGTCCAAAAAGTCACACAAAGATTATTTGTGTTTTAGCTGGGTTTATAGTTTTATAACTTTCTGTGTCAAACCCTGACACCTCAAAATATGTAGCAGATGCAAATATAAAACCCAGACAAAAATGTAGACTAACAACTACAAAGACATTTCCATTTCTATATTAATAATTTTAAAGCCAGCTTGTTTATTAAAGAATTACTTAAGTCATGTGAACTTGAAAATTGCTTGGACTTATTTACTTAATTTATGAGCACTTTTCATTTATGTCAACTTAGTAGACACAACATATAACATAATAAATGTACATACACATAAATACATCGAAATGTGCATGCACACACATAAACAAAGAACCAATAGCTTTTACCTCTGAACTCTAGCCATGAGATAGCAATACAAACTCAGTTTTATGAACATGTTCACATGGCTAAATTTTGCCCCAACAGGTAATCCAATGAAGAATGCGAACCAAAATTTTGGGTGAAACAGTTTCCATGGCAGTTTGACTTTTAAAGGCCAAACCTCCCCAGAATCCAAAAAACTCTTGTGGACCAAACAGTATCACAGAAGAACCCCATGTACTAACCAGACCTGACCCTGCTTAGAGTAGCAGCATAAAAGTCTGGATACACAGAACTCCAACCTCCTTTTCCTGTTCACTAGCAATGAGGCTCATGGAGATGCCAAACTGCCCCAGACACCAAAGAATACTGGGAATTGTATTGACATGCACACAAACAAACAACACTAAAACACAATACAACTGCTGCAGCAACAAGCAAGTCCCAAGAGTGTCCAAACTAAAATAGACGGGATGCTTCCTCTCTCCATCAGTTGGGCTTGTTCAACCTGCAAATGGAAATTCCTTTGGAATTCCCCACATTGAGAAGAGCACATCCCCTTGTCTGGTACCCACAAAATACACTAACCCATCCAGATGCAGATGTCAAATATCAAAGGCTACTCTTCCTAGGCAATCAGAAATGCAGTTGGGACTGGCAGCAGCGAGACTAAAGAGAGACCAAGACCCACCTCCAGTCAAAAATGGGCAGATAGCTGCTTAAGAGGGCTCTGAAACCCTTCTGGCCTGTAGCAGCTAGGCTACAATCAATGTGTGCCTGGTCATGGAATCAAAATATGTTCCTGAAACACCACAGGTTCAGACTAGGTCCTACTGCTCACCACACAAAAAAAACAATTACTAAGATGAGTACTGCCAGGGAAAAAGGCTTTATGCATGCGCTCCAAAAGGAATCTATGATTCAGTTCCTCAATACTATTTGAGAGGCCTGATTATTGGTCTCACAATTTTTTATATATAAGATAAGACAAATGTAGCTCCTCAGGTTTCAAGACTGAGAGGGTCACTTTCTATGTTTATTCAAAAGAAACCACAAACATCAGTTCTATGGGACAATTGGGCTGTTTTCACCTTGGCATGAGTCAAACAAGATATATGTGGACGCAGTGGCTTTCCAGCAGGCAGCTGTACATATAGATCTGGAGCTCATGGAAGTTGTCTAGGCTGAAGACAGGGATTTAGACATCTTCAGAACATAAATAGTGGCAGAAGGCCTGAAGGTAGGCTAAAATAGGATCATGTAGGGGAGAAAATATAACAAGTAGGGCATAAGACCAAGAGCAGAGCTCTGAGGATCACTGATATTTAAGATTCTACCTAAGAGATGTGAGGAATAGCAGTAGGAGGAAAAGAAGGATAACTTATTGGAGAAGTATCTCCGGAAAAAAGGGAGAATTTTCAGGAAGGAAGGACCAATCAAACAGTATTAATTTCCATAGAAAGTGGGTCAAGCCAAAATCATAAAAATATTTATTGGGGTTGGCAATATGGAAGTCATAGGTGAACTCAATGGTTGTTTCAATAGGGAAGAGGCAAGAACCAGATTGTAGGGGTTGAATAGAGAAGACTTAAAAAAATAAGATAAATTAGTGTAGCCCAATTTATGCAAGCAGTGCCATGAACGAAAGGAGAGAATGGTGACAGGTCTGTGACAATCAAGATGACACTAATACATTGACCTGTCATTATACTACATTACATTACTGCATACTAATAAGTGTTAGTTGACAGAGTATGAATAAGTAAATAAATATTAATTATAAAGAGGTAATTGACTTCAATAGAAAGGTAACAAGTTCTCCAACACTCCTTCCCAACTTAAGTTCCTCAGCATAGTACATTAATATAATGATGATTAGCCTTAAAAACCCTGGATTAGTTATTTCATTTATGCTCATTTCTTGCAAAATGCTATCAAATCCTTGCAATGGATACATCTAAAATCATGAGCAACTACAGGCAGCTTGAGGCAAAGTAAAGAAAAATGGATTTGGTTCCACCCCATGTTTCCAGCCACTCACATGTATGATGTTGAGCAAGTCTCTTCATCCCTCCAGCTCTTAGTCTCTTCATCTCCTCAGCTCTTAGTTCTCTCTCTGTGTAATGGAGTATGGACTAAACAAAAATAGGAAATACATAGCAAGTCATTTCTGTAATTTTAAAACCTAACTGGAACCCCAGGATAAGATCTTTTTGCAAAGAAAAATTACTATTAATGTTAATACCAGTTGTTGCTTTGGTTACATTTGGAGATATGTATATGTTTCACAAGATATATTCCATATCAAGCAATCAAAATCATCACATATAATAACATAATAAATAACATATAAAATCATGACATAATAAAAGCCAAAATCAAAAAAGCATTTTTAAAATATAAATCTGAAACACAATCTAATTAATTTGTTATTTGCTTTTTACTATTTTTAATATTACATATAATTTCAAATATATATGACTATGTACAAATATATTAGACAAGTTAGGAAAACAGAAACCGAATTGTTTTCAACAGAGAGGATTTAATGGAAGAAACTGGTTTCACAGGTGTCAGAAGGATGAATAAGTAAAAAAGTCACATAGAGGTAACTCAGGAAGTAGCTACAATGCCTGAAGTTAGGAGAACAAATGGGAAAAGATGGGGTAACAGGAGTAGGAGCCACCAGATCCAGTAATCTAAGGAAGAGGCTTGGGCTGGCTGCTGCTGGTTCTCTGGGGGAAATGATGAGCCATTTCTGAAGTGCCAACAGGAGCTGGAGGCTAAAGCCGCTTCCACAGTGGAGGCCACTACCTAACACTTAGGAGAATTGCCATTTTAGAATCGAAGCCAACAAGAATAAAACAAATTTTAAAACAGGAAGGAAGTATTGTCTCCTCTTCCAATCCCCATTCCTCAATAACTTCAAGTCTCTCTCTAATAATTTCAAAAAGCTGTTGATGAAACCAGAAGTATGAAATTTGGAAAGTCACAGCCCTAGCATTACAAACTAGTGTCAAAAAAGGAGGACATGTTGCTGAGAGACAACAGGCAAATTACTTACACAACTTTGCTTTTTAAGAAAAGTAAAGGTTAATTGCATTGTAGTTAATAGCACAAAAATTAATGTTGAAAAAAGTATAGGATCTTGGATTATGTGAGAATTATAGGGATCCTTACATGAACAAATAAGTACATATAAGCAGAAAAGAGAAAGTTGTCCCATGATTAGGAACAGAAAGCAGAAAGAGGGAGGTAAGAAAGAAAATATGGGCTTCATGGAAAAGATTTATATTAAAAGAGGAAAATGATACTAATGTGAAAATAACAATAATTATAATATTAAAAGTTCTATATAATTAAATTAAGTTTCAGGTATGAGAAATGGATTGTTACTTTGGTGCCACAGGCTGTCATGAAATGTCTAAAATCTAGGATTACTGGGCTTCTATGCTTATGAGCAATTGCTTTGTCAACAAGTGCCCCAGAGTTAAGATAGACCAACAGTGACATCTGCTGCCATGGACTTATTTTTAAAAGGGCCAGTCTCAACATTTTCAAGTTAAGATTCCTGCCAAACCACTGGGCTTCTGCTGTGATGAGTCAGCACTTCTGGAACTCCTGTTTGTCATCTCTGCTATTAGAAGATTTTCTAAGGAGAACACAGAACATGGGAAAATGAGAGAATGTTTGAAAATGTAACTAAAACAAATAAAAACAATAGGGTCAGAGGAATAAGTGATGTTACAGAAACTTCACATTGTCTTTTCACATCCTGTTTTTCCTTTAACTAAGTAAATCCAAATTAATCTTGCAGTTGTTAGCAAGCATAAGCATGTCTTCATTGAAAAGAAGGATTAATTTAACTGTTGCCAGCTTCAGTGGATTCCAACCCCAAAATTACACCATAATATTTAGACCAGGAAAAAAAAAATAAAAGTCCAACGATCAAAGGAGGGTATGTAGGAAATTTTTAGAGCCACCCTTGCTTAGGAAACCACTTCCTAGCTATCTAAGTGTTTACCTTGATTATACCTCCTTCAACATCTGCTGACCTTCTGGTTCCTCGTTTTTCTTTTCTGAAAGGCAATAGAACATAAGGTTTGAATCAAAAATATATTTTTTATTAAAAAAAAAACATATTATCACCAGTGTAAAGTGGTCAGTGTGGCTCATTTGTATGAACCCACAAATATTAGCTCAAGAAAATCATGGGTTAATTTATTTGCTCTAGAAAAAATGGTAAATTACATGAATCTCTACCTCAGTTATAAAAGAAGATGAACAAAAAAGACAGATGTTTCAGCTGATGGAGAACTGAATTAAGAGTTCTGGCTTCTAGTACAAGGTTCTGACCAAGCCTCAATGTGTCATCTTGAGGAAATTACATAACTTCACTCAGCCTTAGTTTCCTCTTCTGTAAAATGAAAGGATGAGTCTACATGATAGATGAAAAATGGGATACAACTCATTTTCCTTCTTGAGTTAACTGGCAATATTCACCACTCATAACTGGATGCAGTTTATGAGTTACAGAAATTAACTCTAGAGTTACAGAAATTAACTCATAAACTGCACCCAGACTTTATGGAAAAGAGTGCTAATAGTAGGATCTGCTGTGGACCACAGAAATGTGAGCAGCTGCATGCACACCACATATATACCAATTCACAAACAAGACAATTTCTTACCTTCTCTTGTAGCTGTAGATTCTGTCATCAGTCATCATATTTAGTGCCTACTCTATTAGCTGTGCAAGATGCTCAAAGGACATCATTTCTAATCTTCACAACATTTTAAAGACAAGAAAACCAAGCCTCAGAAAATTATGTAATTTTTTCAAAGCTATATAACATAGCTGGACCAATTACTAACATAATCTCCCAACAGTCCATTATAAATAAAAACTTCTCGTATTTTGGATCACATCCCCTAGCCCTCTCAAAACACAAAAGCTATATTATAACATCATTGTGTGCTGTCAGATGATACCTATATACCTACCTAAAGAAAGGATGAAAGTCTGGACATAAAATTTGGTTGGCCCACATAAATATAAAGGGCAAGGGAGGAACCTCAGGGAAAACATGTCTAAGAAAATGGTTTCTTCCAACAAACAAACTGAATGCACGCTGAAAATTAAAAATGACAAAGGAAGGAACAGTAACTAAAAGTCATGTTTAACTTTAAAGCAAATAGAATTCTACACAAATAAAATTAAAGGGATACCAAATTCAAGTTGAAAAGAACCATACAAACAGGATACTGTGTGTTGCCTCAATCTGGAAATAATTGCTGACTTAATCGGTCAGCTACGCTGACAGTAATGTGGGATGTAGCAGACACACGTGAATGTACAATAAACATTATTTGATGGTGATAGTTTATAAGTGATTCAGACAATGGATTCCTGGTGAAAAATATTTTTTGAAGTTTCTTTAATTTGATACATATCTTGTACATGTTTTAGATTATTATAATATTCCAATACAGCAGAAAGCAAACACATGCTAACTTTTTATTAGAACAAACTAACTCTTCTCATCACATAATAGAATCCTCAGGCATCTTTAAAAGTAGCATCACAAAATTGGTCTATATTGACTGGTTACAAAATTACATACTGATGCTTTCAAAGTAAATACTTAGAAATTTACAATTGCCTTTGGAAAATTACTCAGCAATACAGATTAGTAAAAAAGCTCTAAGAAAACCAGATGCAAGAATGAACTCATAGCAGAAAAAAAATGATTGTTAGTGGCCAGATTGGATTTCATATCAAAGCACCTTGTGTTCCTATAATTAGCAGACTAATTTATTCATATTATAAATATTTATTCTTCACTTATCATGTACTAGGTACTGAAGCAGTCACCAAGAATACATTCATGAAATAAAATAGTCCTAACTTTGAGGAGTAGACATCTAATTAGAGACAGGCCTATAAATAAATTAAAATACAAAGTGACAAGTAAATCAACTGGATTATATTTGAAGTATATATGTATTACATGAAAGGGAAGTAATTAATTTTCCCTCATATAACCAGGAAAAGACCAGAAAGACACAGAAGTACAGGAACAAAGTGAAGGTCAATCTGTTTCTTCAGGCACTATTAATTGATATGTTGTTTACATAATACTAAAATAGTCAAAACTGTAAAAATTTAAGTCATAGACATTTAGACAGGCCCCACTCATATACAAGAAAGCTCTAAAAAGAGTACAATCAATAACCACATGAAAAATAAAATTTATATAATTACAATTACATAAAGCAAATGTTATACTATTTTTCATCCCTACTATTCCAAGCCAATATCATTCCAAGGTGTGAAGGCACGACATGCTATCATGCATTAAGAAAGTCAACACAAGAAAGTCCTGCAGAGTGTTATTCCACATGGCCTTGTGACTAATTCTGTTTGTGGAATGAGCTGAGCTGTGGTCATGGGTCACTTTCAGCCAGCCAAGAGAATGTTTCCAGAGTGTAATTGTTCTGGGCATCAAGGCACTTTACAGCATGTTCCCAATGCCTTTTGATACTTTGTGGCCAGGAGACTGCTGAGAAAATATTATTCACCACAATTAGACTGGACTAGTCAACCTCCTAGTTATTACATCTCCATGTCAACACAAGCCATGTCTGTGACCGAATTTACCAGATGTTTCTAATTTCTCTACCTTCTGAACTACAAGTTGAATTTTTTTTTCTGGCTTTGAAATATTTTAAACAAAGGACTTTCTGTGATGTCTCAGAAAAACTCACAAAATGTAAACCCTGGCTAATATCAGAATAAGAGTCCTGGCTCTCCTGCACTGCCACTCGATGGGATTTCTTGCTTCTCACTGCCTATGACATTTTCTCAATAGGGTTTTTACCTATAGGAGTCTCATTCACTCTCTAGATATCCCCATATGACTAACATATAGAAAAACTTCACTAAATTCTGGATTCTAGAGCTAACAACACAACCTCTGTTGCTGTATTACCTAAAACAAATGCTATTTCAATTTAAGGTCTTAATATCTATAAACATCATCAATTCATATATCCTTTCAAACCAACCATTGCATTTCTAGAACATTTCTAGAACATTACCCAAAGATTTTACACATATTCACAATGAAGTTTTTGCTAGATATCCATTACTACTTTGTCAAGACCTGGAATTTAGAAACAACCTGAGTCTTTATTAGTAGGGAACCAGTAGTATATTATATTCTATGCCCACATACAGAATAATATTCAGACCTTATAATGATTAGACAGTTCTCTAAATATGTAATAACATCAAAAATCTCCATAATAATTATTAGGTAAAAAACAAGGTGAAGAACTAGGTTGATATTTGTGTGTGTGTAGATGTGTATAAATATACAGACAATACATCCATATATACTGTAAACTTTGTGTCATTTTGAATTTTAATTTGTTGCTATTTGGAAGTATTATTTATTTAAAAATAAAAAAATTGGGGAGAAATAAAGTAAAATAAAACTTAACAAAAAGTGAGACATTGAGGAAACTACCCACAATAAATTAATGAAAAGGGAGCAAGAGAGAAGGAAGAAAAAAAGAAACAGAATCTTAGATTCTAAAACCACGGATGGATCTGTTTCTTATTCCCTATAGTAAAATTTCCAACTGTGTCACAGATTGGCCCATCCTAATTCGGATAATTTGCAGCCCTCCAGGAGGGCCATGTGACACCGGACCACACACTCTCCTCTCCTGTGAAATGCCTTGCTCTGATTCCTGACCTGGTCCTCTGTCATTCCTCTCGGTGCTCAGGCATTTCCTCATCCCCCTTCTCCCTGAGTTCTTCCTTCAAGGCTTTGGCTGTGGGTCTTTCCCAGAGCTCAGAGATTTCAGCCTCAGTGTCTTCAAATATTCATTGAGAGGCATATTTCATCCACATTTTATTTGTAGATGATTCCCAAAACTAAATCTCCAATTTGTATACATTCTGTCACCTTCCTTGTTTTCCCTTTCCTTTTTCATTCTCATTGTTTTCTAACATTTACACATTCTGATTGGCAACAGAGAGCTTCCACCAGTTGCTGTATTAAACGCAGAACTTAATCTTTCCCAGTCTCTCCTGCTTTCATATTTTATATGTATATATGAACAGTCTTCATTCAATACTAATTGTCAAATTCCTCAAACTTAGGAAGATTTTTACAGTTATCTTACTATCCACACCTCCTCCTCCAACTTCATCCAGTCAAGAATAGTGTTCTAGACTAGATTCTTACTCAACATATTCATATTGAATATTATGTTTTTATGAATAAATCATTCCCTCTCATGACCACCAGATCTAGTACACAATTTGATGTGCATGATAACACATAGGAATTTTCCTTGTGACTGATTGATTTCCAGTCCAACCTGTTCTACAATAGATTTGAAACAGTCCACATCATAATTATTTGCTTACATTTTCTCCTCCCTTTTGAGGCTAGGGCCTATGTGTTATTTTTGTTTATACTGAGGAGTTTATGAATGATTCCTTATTAAAAAATGAAAACAAGAAAAAAGAAAATGCACGATTAGAAGTATTTTCCAAAAAGGATTTTGACACTTAGTAAATTCATATTCTTTCTAATAAAAGAAATGTTTCATACTCACATTTGATAAAATATGTCTGTCACTATTGTAGCAGGGATAACTAAAGTTCACTAATTCAGATAAGCAATAAATACAAATTAATTTTCATTACTCAACTGAATTGTTATATTATGAGTCTGTAATGCAGCCTGAACACTTCAACTTGAGTCCTTTTGAAGATTCTCCCAATTATTTAAGGGTTGTGTTGAGGTTTAAAGAAAGAATAAGGATCTTAAGGATCATATAGGGTTAAGGACTGGGGAGAGATAGGAAGATAATATGGCCCTGAAGTTGCCTCTCATATACAGGTTACACCTGAGAAGTCCATCATACCATGGCATTCTGGTCTTTCAGGTGACAGCTTTGTACCACTCTTGGAGTGTGGAAATTTTGCCACAAAGCTCCCCATTTCCCACCTGCCAGAAGCATCACAGAGTTACTTCTTTCGTAGCATCTTATTAAGCCTCATCCTCTCAAGAGCATTGCCAGGAAATGAAGTGGAAAATTCAGATCTCTAGGATACAATGAACCTCCCAGCTTTTATCTTCTTTTTTTTTTCAATACTGTTTAAGTTTTTATAACAGCTTGTTTCATGAAGAGAGAACACTGGAATAAGGTGATACTCTCTTGCTATAGCAAACTCAAATTGTGTCAGGAAGTTCTGATTATTCCAATCCATTACTTTCTAACATCAAAGCAATTCTGCCTTCCAATATCCAGCCAAGACACTTTCCTTTGCTCTCATGTCTACTTTATTTTACTGATTACACAAGTCCTTTCCCCATTATGAGGTTTAGATTGCTAAAACAAAAGCCAGGTTTTTTTATGTCCACTCAGCCACATCACTTCCTTGAGACACTGAGCCTCAAACCAAATACTTACTTGCATATGAGAAGAAAAAGGGAGAAATACAATATAAAGTTTAAAAATGAATTTACTATCTCAACATATCACACTGTTTTCCCCAGCTCTCTATTCTCTGTCTCTTGTCTTTCCTTTCCCTTTTTCACTCTCATTGCATTCCTACATGAAATCACCCTTTTCAGGGCACCTATCATCTTACACTTAGATTATAATAGCCTCCTGAGTCTCCACTTCATCCTGGCTCCCATCATCCCTTTCCCCTATAAAAGCATTTATCATGCCCCTGTGTAGCCTTCTGTTGATTGTTGCAGAAAGCATAAATTCTTCTACCAGTTTGAAAAATATGCATGAAATTGTCTCAACCTAACATTTTTATCTGATTCCCTGTATTCAATATCTTTTCCAAAAATACCAATACTTTATTGTTCCTCTCATGTATATTTTACCCATTTCTGCCACAGTACTTTAGTCACAGTTTCTCTCACTTCGAAGATTCTCAAACATTTTATCCTCTAGATAAATTTTAAACAACTTTTAGAACAAACTTTAGAGTCACCACTGGAGTCCAATCTCTCTCTTCTGCATGTTAATTTCACCACAGAGCATACATTATACAATTAAGTATTTAATTGTGAACTTATGTAGTTTTTGAATTGCACCTTACTTATTTCACAGATTTTATCTTTGGTTCCTCCACTAATTCCAAGCACCCTGAAGGCAGAAGCATATTCTCATATCTCCCTCATTGTACCCAACACAGAATCTGCCATGTAATAAACACTTAATCAACACTTATGTGATCGCATGACCACGTGACTTGCCAGTGTGGCCCCTCCCAATCCCTGCCAACTTCCCCTACCCCAACATTCACACACACTTCCTTCTACTTGACATCTCTCTCCAAATCAGAAAGCAGTGAATAATTCTATACAGGAATACCCTGTTTTATTGTGCCTTGCTTTGTTGCATTTCACAGAAAATGTATTTTTTATTTTTTACAAATTGAAGATTTGTGACAACCTTACATTAAGCAAGCCAATCGACACTATTTTTCCAATAGTATATGCTCACTTAGTGTCTCTGTGTCACATTTTGCTAATTCTTGCAAATTTTCAGACTTTTCATTATTATATCTATTATGGTGATCAATGTTCATTGATCTTTGATGTTACTATTGTTATCGTTTGGAGGGCCCTGAACCACATCCATATAACACAGCAAACTTAATAATCCATAAATGTTGTGTGTGTTCTGATTGCTCCACCAACCAGCCATTCCCCTGTTTCTCCCTCTCCTCAGGCCTCTCTACTCCCTGAGACATAATATTTAAATTAGGCCAATTAGTAACCCTACAATGGCCTCTCTAAGTGTTCAACCAAAAGAAAGAGTCACACTCCCTTTCAGTTGAAAGTCTCCCTCTTTAAATCAAAAGCCATGGCCAGGCACGGTGGCTCACGCCTGTAATCCCAGCACTTTGGGAGGCTGAGGCAGGTGGATCACAAGGTCAGTAGATTAAGACCATCCTGACCAACATGGTGAAACCCCATCTCTACTAAAAATACAAAAAAAAATAGCTGAGCATGGTGGCGCACATCTGTAGTCTCAGCTACTTGGGAGGCTGAGGCAGGAGAACTGCTTGAACCCAGGAGGCAGAGATTGAAGTGAGCTGAGATCATGCCACTGACCTACAGCCTGGACCACAGTGTGAGACTGTCTCAAAACAAAATAAAGAAATACATCAAAAACTAGGAATGATTAAGCTTACTTAGTGAGGGATGCAGGTCAAAAGCCAAGTAGGCCAAAAGGTAGGGCTCTTTCAACAACCCAGTTAGCCAAGTTGTGAATGCAAAGGAAAAAATCTTGAATGAAATTAACAGTGCTACTCCAGTGAATACAGAAATGACAAACAAAACAAAACAAAAAGCCTAACAGTCTTATTGCTGATATGGAGAAAGTTTTAGTGGTTTGTATAGAAAATCAAACCAGCCACAACATTCTCTCAAGCCAAAGCCTAATCTAAAGCAAGACCCTAAACTCCTTCAATTCTGTGAAGCCTAAGGCAGGGGAGGAAGCTGTAGAAGAGAAGATTGGCGCTAACAGAACTTGGTTAATGGTGCTGAAGGAAAGAGGTCATCTCCTCAATATGAAAGTACGAGGTGAAGTTGCACGTGCTGATGTAGAAGCAGCGAGTTATCCAGAAAATCTAATTAAGATCATTAATGAAGGTGGCTACATTAAGCAACACATTTCACTGTAGAAAAACAGCATTGTATCTGAAGAAGGTGCCATCTAGGACTTTCATAACTGGAGAAGTCAATGCCTGACTACAAAGGACAGCTTCAAAAAACAGGCTGACTCTCTTATTAGGGGCTAACACAGCTCGTGACTTTAAGTTGAAGCCAGTGCTCATTTATCATTCCAAATATCTTAGGGTCATTAAAAATTATGAAAAATCTACTGCTTGTGCTCTCTAAATGGTAAAACAAAGCCTGCATGACAGCACATCTGTTTACAACATAATTTACTGAATATTTTAAGCCCATTGTTGAGACATACTGCTCAGAAAAAAAAATCACTTCAATATATTAGTGCTCATTTATAATGCTCCTAGTCATCTAAGAACTCTAAAGGAGATGTAAAAAGATATTACTGTTGTTTCCATGTCTGCAGCCCCTGGATCAAGGAATAATTTTGACTTTCAAGTATTGATTAAATCAATACATTTCATAAGGCTATAGCCACTGTATTTATGATACTTCCATGCTGTTTGGGTTGCTATAGCTCTGTAGGATATTTTGAAATCAAGTACTGTGACAGCCCCAGCTTTGTTCTTTTTGCACATAATTGCTTTCGCTATTTCGAGTTTTCTGTGGTTCCATACAAATTTCAGGATTTTTTTTCTACTTTTGTGAAGAACATCATAGGTATTTTGACAAGTATTACAATGAATCTATAGATTGTTTGGATAGCATGAACATTTTAACAATATTAATTCTTCCAAGGCATGAGAAAGTGATACTTTCCATTTTATTGTGTGTGTATTCTCTTCAATTTCTTTCATCAGTATTTTATAGTTTTTGTATAAAGAGCTTTCATTTCTTTGATTAAATTTATTCCTAGGTAATTTCTGTAGCTATCATATATGGGATTGCTTTCTTGATTTCTTTTTCAGATTGTTTGCTATTGACGTATAGAAGCACTAGCAATATGTTTAGTGTTTGTTTTATAACCTGCAATTTTATTAAATTTGTTTATCAGTTCTAACAGTTTTTTTGGTGGAATCTTTAGGATTTCCTACATATAAGATCATGTAGTTGGCAAACAGGGACTATTTAACTTCTCCTTTCCAAATTTGAATACCTTTTATTTTTTCTCTTCTTACTGATTGCTCTTGCTAGAAATTCTAGTACTATGATGAGAAGAAGTGACAGGAGTGGGCACCCTTAACTTGTTTCTGATCTTGGAGAAAAAGCTTTCAACTTTTCACCATTGAATATAATATTAGCTGTGGATTTGTCATACATATATGGTCTTTATAGCGTTAAGGTACACTTCTATATCTAATTTGCTGAGAGTTTTTATCATAAACAGATGTTGAATTCTGCCAAATGCCTTTTCTGCATCTATTGAGATGAGGGTTTGACTTTTGTCCTTCATTCTGTTAACATGGTGTATCACATTTATTGATATGCACAGTTGAACCATTCTGGCATCCCAAGAATAAATCTCATTGATCATAGTGAATAACCTTTTTAAATGCTGTTGAATTCAATATACTAGTGTTTTGTTGATTTTTGCATTTCTGCTTCTCAGAGATATTGGCCGGTAGCTTTCTTTTTTGGTTGTATCCTTGTCTGATTTTGATATTAGGGTAATGTTAGCGTCATAGAATGAGAATACAAGTATCCCCTCCTCTTCAATTTTTTGGAATAATTTGAGTATAATTGGTGTTAGTTCTTCTTTAAATCTTTGATAGATTCAGCAGTGAAGCCATCAGGTCATGGGCTTTTCTTTGATGGGAGACTTTTTATTACTGTTTCAATCATGTTATGCATTATTGGTCTAAACAGGATTTCTACTTTTTCATGGTTCAATGTTGGTAGGTTCTATATGTCCAGGAATTTATCTATTTCTTAGGTAGGTTTTACTATTTGTTAGCATAGTTATCATAGTAGTCTCTAATAATCCTTTGTATTTTGTGTTATCAGTTGTGATGTCTTTTTTTTTCATCTCAAATTTTATTTATGTGGGTCTTCTCTCTTTTTTCTTCCTTTAGCTAAAGATTTTTCAATTTTGTTTATCCTTTCAAAACACCAATTTTTGTTTCATTTATCTTTTTATTTTTAAGTCTCAATTTCATTTATTTTTCTCTAATCTTTATTATTTCTGTCCTTATACTACTTTTGTGTTTGGCTTGTTCTTACTTTTCTACTTGCTTGAAGTGCATCATTAGGTTGTTTATTCAGTCTACTTTTTGAGATAGGTGTCTATTGCCAAGAACTCCCCTCTTAAGTATATTTGTCAGTAATATCCACTATTGTATGCTCAGCACCAAATTTATGGTAAATAGGATATATTTTTTTAATTTTGTTTAATTAAAAATTTAATTAGGATTTTGTCTATCTTAACGACATTATATTTCAACTAATAAATAGCAGTTTCAATTAAAAACAAAAATGAAACTCCCCTCCTGGAACCTGCTTTTGCTGTATCCCATAGCTTTTGGTGTGTTGTGATCCCATTTTCATTTTTCTCTAGGAAATTTTTAATTTCTTTTTTTATTCTTTCATTGACCCATTCATTATTAGAAGTATGTTATTTAATTTTCATGAATTTATAGTTTCCAACATTATTTCTGTTATTGATGTCCAGTTTACTCCATTGTAGTCAGAAAAAATACTGGATGTTATTTTGTTGCTTTTTGTTTTTTATTTTATTTTAGTTTCTGGGGTACATGTCCAGGACATGGAGGTTTGTTACATAGGTAAACATGTGCCATGGTCGTTTGCTGCACCTATCAACCCATCACCTAGGTTTTAAAACCTACATGCATTAGCTATTTATCCTGATGCTCTCCCTTCCCCTGCCCCTCCAGCAGGCCCCAGTGTGTGTTGTTCCCCTCCTTATGTCCATGTGTTCTCATTATTCATCTAACACTTACAAGTGAGAACATGTGGTGTTTCGTTTTCTCTTCCTTTGTTAGTTTGCTAAGGATAATGGCTTCCGGCTCCATCCATGTCCCTGCAAAGGACATGATCCCATTCTTTTTTATGGCTGTTCTTCTTTTTTTAAAAATTTGTTATGAATTGTTTTGTGACATACCATATGTTCTATACTAAAGAATGTTCTATGTGCTTTTAAGAAATATGTGTCCTCTGCAGCTGTCAGGTGGAATGGTTTGTAAATGTCTGCTGTTAGGTCCAGTTGATCAAGAGCACAGTTTAACTCGATTTTTTTGTTGTTGTTGATTTTCTGTCTGGACAATCTATCCATTGCAGAAATAGGATGGCAAAATCCCCTACCATTACTGTATTGTAGTCAATCTCTCCTTTAGGTCTATAAATATTTGTTTTATGTATTTGCCTGCTCCAGTGTTGGGTGCACATATATTTAGGATTGTTATATCCGATTACTGTGCTGACCCCTTCATTATTACATAATGGCCTTCTTTTAAAAAACAAGCCTGTTTTATCTGATGTAAGTATAGCTCCTGCTGCTCTGTTTTGGTTTCCATTTGCATTAAATATCTTTTTCCAGTCCTTCACTTTCCATGTGTGTGTGCCTTTAAAGATGAAGTGATCTTGTAGACAGCATGCAGTTGGGTCTTGTTTTTTGTTTTTGTTTTTTTTTTTTTTTAATCTGTTTAGTTACTCTCTGTCTTCTAATTAGAGGATTTAATCAATTTATATTCAAGTTTATTACTGATGATAGGTAAAGGTTTACTACTGCCATTGTATTATATTTTTTATGGTTGTTTTATAGATTCTCTTTTCCTCTTTTGCCATCTTTCTTTGTGGTTAAGTGATTTTCTGAAATACATTTTGATTCCACACTATTTATTTTGGTGTATCTATTATAGGTTTTTGCTTTGTGGTTACCATGAGGCTCACAAAAAGCATATTATAGTTATAACAGGTTATTTTAAACTGTTAACAACTTACCTCTGATCACAAAGAAAAGTAATAAAAAAACTCTGTACTTTAATACCATTCTCCCCTACATTTTGACCTACTGATGTCTCAATTTATATATTTTTATGTTGCCTGTCACTCAGTCAATTGTTATAGTTATTGATTTTAATAATTTTGCCTTTTATTTTTCATATTTAAGATGTAAGTAGTTTACTTACCCCAACTAAAGTATTTATTAGAGTATTATAAATTTGCCTGTTTTCTTTCTTTTGTTGGGTATTTGTTTTCTTTCACAGGCTAGTATGCATAGAATATATAAAAATAAGAAGACAACAATTTTAAGACTATTAAAAAATTACCATCTTGAATCTTTTGACAGAGCTATCAATCACTTCCACTTACAAAGCTTGAAAAGCAAAAATTTTACCTATATAATTTTTAGATAATCATATAATAAACATAGTTGTTTAATTATATGATTTTTTATGGTTGTTTTATATAAAACAACCATTAAAAATATAATAAAATGACAGTAGTAAACCTTCACCTATGGCTTTATAAGGCCACCAGGCTATTAAAGGAGAAAGCAGAGTATTGTAGATGCTTCAAACCAATGAAAAGCCCATCAATGATAGACTGGACAGGGAAAATGTGGCACATATACACCATGGAATATTATGCAGCCATCAAAAACGGTGAGTTTGTGTCCTTTGTAGGGACATGGATGAACCTGGAAACCATCATTCTCAGCAAACTGACGCAAGAACACAAAATCAAACACCGCATGTTCTCACTCATAGGCGGGTGTTGAACAATGAGAACATATGGACACAGGGAGGGGAGCACTATACGCTGGGGTCTACTGGGGGGAAATAGGGGAGGGACAGTGGGGGGTGGGGAGCTGCGGGGAGATAGCATGGGGAGAAATGCCAGATATAGGTGAAGAGGAGGAAGGCAACAAATCACACTGCCACATGTGTACCTATGCAACAATATTGTATGTTCTTCACATGTACCCCAAAACCTAAAATGCAATAAAAAAAATTTTTAAAAAAAGTATTCAACTTACACCTTAAACAGATAAATTATTTTCCCTTTACCCATAATTTATCTTCTAATTTTACCAACAGCATTCTATCAGCTCAATGCACTAAAACCACATTGCTAGGAAAATATCAGTCATGTCTTCTTCTTACATTCTATGAGTTACGAACCAAGAGCACAGCTGAATGATTAACTACTTTTCTTAGTCCAAAATGTTCCAGTTGAATCCTCACTGCCAGATTTTTTTTCATTTTTTATTTATAATTTTCCTGGCAAACATATTGTTATCTTTACATCTCTGTAGCTAACTGCCAAATGTGACAATGTTATTCAACTTACCAGCTTTCCTATTCTTCTAAGCAAGCCTAGTTTCTGCTTAAAGAGGAAATATTCACTAGAAAGTGCTAAATAATATTTAGAAAATATGAGAAATACTCCATAGTTACAAATAAGAATCCAAATTCACATCCAGATCAACAATTGAATGTTACAAAGCTGGCTGAGGTACATTTTCACTTCAAATATTTTTTAGAATACTTTCATTTTTATTGAATAAGAATTGTTAGATCCCATTTTAAAGTATCAATTTTTAAGTCATTAAAAAGAAAGCAATTAAGTTCCTATAATATGTATAATCTTTGAAAAGATAGGTCTTCCTCAAGAGGATAGTCTTTGAAACAGATAGAAGAAAGTCATTTCATCTCCTTTAGCACTGATTTCTAAATGATACCCTGACAACTGTGCAGAAGCCTCAGCTGAGGCAGATATGCTGGAACTGCTGCCCTCCTCAGATCTGCTTTCCAGCTCCATTTCTTAACACTAGACCAATGTCTAGGGTTAAGGGTTACCATTGCCTGAGTCAGGAATTAGTATCTCTGCCAGTGAGAGAGAGGATTTGTTACCAAAGAAGCTGCAAGACCTGGCTAATATGAACTGATAGAAACAGGACAGTGTTTCTGGAAATGGCTCTTAAAGTTTCTGAACCAAGAGGGAACCTAAACTTTAAAGCTGGATTAGAGAGAGTATGTTAATATGGGCACACTTTCTCCAGCTCAGGATTTAGTGCCCTAGCAAAGGTCTCAGGATCAAGTTCTGATATGCTGCTGCAGTACCTTTTGGAAGCTTGGAAAAACAGATAGCTTTCTATCAAATAAATTGGAGATGCTAGAACTACCTCGCCAGAGTACTGAGAAACAAAAAGCAAATTTCCAGAGAAATGAATATGCTAGAATGAGTCTATTACATAAGACTTGAGGAACCACCAGCTGACTTTCCTTGGGAAGGGCTGGAGAACATTTCATTAACTACATGATAAGGAATGTACTAGAGAGAGAGATGGATGCCACTATTAATAAGAAGCTTTGTAGTGGCTGCCCTCTACAGACTGAGGCTGATGGCAGGAGATGCTATTCTAGTGGCTCCCTAGTGTCAATGGGAATGAAAGGATTCCAGAGTAGTAGACGGAGATGATAGCATAAGAGGTAAGGTGTGTGCAATAATTATAATTGGCAGCAAGGTTGAAATAGCATTCAGGATATCCTGACCCACAGAGAATTGTGCGTGCACACACACACACACACACACACACACACACACACAGAGATGTAAAAGCGATCAAAACTGGATTAGAAGGATAATATCAGCTGACCAAATGGAACCAATGGAAAAGTGCAGTATCTCACCTACTTCCATATCTGAGCCATTTCTTAAACAAGAAGCCATCAATTAAAAGACAGGTCAGATCTTCACAAGGAACAACTCTAGAATACTACAGTTAGAGGGAGTAGTAATTCCCAGTCCTCCACAGTGACCTCATGTCATTTATCAAATGTCTTTACATTGAGAAAAGAACCAGGATTTTTTTTTTTAGACTGACTCTCACTATCTTCCAGCCTGGAGTGCAATGGTACAATCTTGGCTCACTGTAACATCTGCCTCCCGGGTTCTAGTGAGTCTGCAGCCTCAGCCACCTGAGTAGCTGGAACTACAGGTGACTGACACCATGTCCAGCTAATTTTAGTAGTTTTAGTAAAGACAGGGTTTCCCCATATTGTTCAGGCTGGTCTCGAACTCCTCACCTCAAGTGATCCACCTGCCTCGGCCTCCCAAAGTGCTGGATTAAAATCGTGAGCCACCATGCCCAACCGAGAATCAGAATTTTTCAAGGGCTGTTGAATTCAATATCTAAACTGACTGTGGTTAACAGGATTCACAATTGACACCATATCCCCACTGTAAGAGTAAGAGTATATGGAGGTTGGATGATAAATGTAGTTCTGGCCCTAGTCCACCTCATACTGAATTCCATGAATCCAAACCCACCAATTGATCTTTTCCTTGTTTCATTATATGTAATCAGGATGAACATACTTAAAAATGGCAGAACTCTTAAAATGTTTCCTTGACCTGAGGAATAATAGCTATTTTGCAGAAGCAAAAGTAAAGTAGTTAAAACCTGAGACTTCCCACCCTAGAAGTCTAGTGATTTAGAACATGTCGTTTAAAGTTCAAAACTCCCCTGGAGGCACTCCATATTATCTTGTCTGCATTGTTTAGGATATACAGATTGATGATTTGTATCTGGTTTAATCTGTTACACAGCTTGGCTGTAGCAAAGTGACCAGTAAATGTGTAAAAGGCCCTTCAGTAAACTTGCATTTGAACTATGCTAGACTTAGATATCCCACACATATCTTAAAAGTGCATAACCCAAAGATGAAATGCCTCATGTGCAACTGAGAAAAGACCCTGGGAGGTCTGCATCAGGAGTTTTCAGACTTCCTATAATTGCCTGCACTTTCCTTCTCTTTGTGTGCCATATTATTTGCAATTATTAAAGCCTTACATGAGTGTACCCTGTGGAGTCTTGAGAGTTCTTTTATTTTGAGACCTTGGATAGCACCATCATAAGGCCCTTATAAGGATTAATTGAGCTAAGAATTGTAGAGCACTTAGCACATTGCCTTATCCATAATAAATGTTCCATAAATGACAGCCATGGTTATTCATATTTTCCTTCTCTCCAATAAGGTCCAACCCCCACTCCATTAATGACAACATTAATTGAGATGGAATAATTTGCTTCCATGAATTATTATTATCTGTAGCAGTGGTTCTCAACAAAGAGCTATTTTGTCCCTCCAGGGACAACTGACAATGTCTGATGACATTTTTGGTTGTCACAACTGGGAGAAAGGTACCACTGACATCTGGTAATTATAGACCAAGAAAGCTGCTAAACACCACCCCAGGACAGCCTCTCACAACAAAGTATTATTTAGCCAAAAAAATCAATAATGCCAAGGTGGAGAACACTGGCCCATGATTCTCATTGTTTATCTTAATTACCATCACATTCCTCAAGCACCAGGCACACGTCCCTGCAGGTATGTGCATGTGTGCATGTGCGTGTGTATGTGCTTGTGTTCAATAAAAGTTAAACCTATAAGATGGCCTGGAAATTTCTCCTGCCTAGCCAAAGAGCTGCCTCTCTTTATGGCAAGCTAACTGAAGAGGGGCCTCTGCTGTTGCTGTTGCTGCCTACCACAAGTGTTAGCTACATGCAGGGAATCAAAGAATGAGAACTTTATGCTACCATATCGCTCTTCTGGAGGTTTGTGCACCTTCCCAATTATATCATTGTCACGACTTTCTCAGATCAGACAAGAAATGTTTTTCCACTCTCTGATCCTTCTTTCATTCCTGGAATGAGATTGTGCATCCTCCACCAGAAACTCTCCTAAGGGTTGTTAAGTGTTGGCAAATGATCCCACATTATTTCTATCCAATGCCTACAAAGTGAATCTAGTGCATAGAAAAACTACCGCAACAACCGCATACTCAGAAATTCTCCCTCACTCTTGCTCCTCACAGAAACAAAGTAAAACTATATTCCAGCGACATTCTAGAGGTCATTTTTACTTTTTCTCAGAGTATGTTCATAACACCTTACACAACCCAAAGCCTAGGAGTATATCTGATATTTTCTTTTTAGGGTGACCAACTGCCCCAGTTGGCCCAGGACTTTTACAGGTTTAGCATTGATAATCCCATGTTCTCAGAAACCCCTCTGTCCCAGACAAACTAGGATAGTCAGTTGCTCAACTCTTACTCAAGTGCTTATTAGCATGTAAAACAGCTACATTGTAATAAATGTTGTGATAAAGCAAAATTTCACATATTGACTTCCATGTTTTATTAAATGTAGTTACTACATTGGGGCAGTACTCCAGGACATTCTTTCTCCCAGATCGACTTCACTGCTATTGCCTTTTTATGGCCAGTGCTGTCACACCACAACCCTGAGGTCACTCACACTAAGAAGCCACTTTCCACACTATTACACAATGGACCAAACAGAATCAGAAGCTTTTCCCAAACAGCTTCTTCCCCAGAGCTTAGCTCCAAGACAAGCATCTTATTCAATAGAATAACCAAACACTCTACCTACTGTCACAACTACTAGTAATCCAACCCATCACTCTAATTTATATTTCCAGTATCAAGTCCTTCAGATGTGTGTAATTCATCTTCATGTGACAGGAAAAAGAATTCATGTTGCCCACCACAGGCCTTCAAATTACTGAATAAGCAGCCACCTGTTTTTATACGTCTGCTTGGATAGGTCTCATTTTTAAGCAATCTAGATTTTAATGAATTTTAGCTTTTAAGTCAAACATCTTCATTTATAACACAGAAATTTATTTTTCAATTCTTCTGCCTTCAGATCCCTTACAATAGCCCCACCCTCATCCCCATTTTAATTATATCAACATGCAACAAATAATTGTGTTTCTTTTCTCTTGTTTCTCAGCAATCCTGTGAATTAGGTAGCTCAGTTATTGTCATTTTCATTTCTATAGATGAGCGAACTTATCTGACATCAAAAGAGAAAAAGATAAGTTCCCTTTGAGAATGTATAACTGTGATATTATATTTGCAGTCTAGAAACATATCTTAAATTCATAGTGTTTCATTCAATCCCTCTGAGTTATTTCAGGTATCTTGTTTGCTATGATAACATCCTTAATAAAAACCATCGATGTCACCGGCCATTGGCTGATAGAACTTCAGGTGCTGATACACCTCACACTGTACAACATATATCAGACAGTATACATTAAGAAAAATCACTGGTTTTCCAAGGGAGGGAAACAAAACACTAGAATTCATCACAAATAAAGATCAATTCACATTTAAGCAAATACCAAAATTATTTAGCAGTTCAATTCCTATTAATATACTTTTCCTCATGCATTACCCAACACTAAAGTCAATGTCTCTAATGTAAGAGAATTTTTAAAAGTCTACTATATTAAATCACCAGTAACACATTAAAGTTAACTGGGGTATTAACATAACTTCATACAAAATAGCAGTCTTTGTACAACATAAATGGTAAAAGGAACTGGATGAGTTTCTACCAAAGGAAAGTCCTTAATTATTTTGCCACAGCCAAGACTTTCTCCTTTCCAATTGCATGATTTGGATTTCTATACCCTACCCATTTTGTAGGTGCACAGTAAATCAGTTGGACCATGTATTATAATTAACTTGGCCTATTCAGGTGATCATAAAGAAAAAAGGAAAAGCCTGTTTCTTGAGAAATTCCATCCTTCTAAATTTACTTTCTCACTAATGAAGAGAGGTCACCTATCCACTATAATACAGTAAACAGAGTGGTTTCCTGTGCCATGAGAAAATGTCCCTGCATTGGCTGCTTACAAGCAAATAATAACACTAAGTATTTATTTTGTCTAGACAACACAATAAATTTAAAACATGGCTTCAAATAAAATAAAACATGAAATATATAAGCATGTGTAACTAACTGAAAGAAGAAAGTTACTGTGGCTTACCAAAGATTTAAGTTAGAGCATGTATCACTAATGCTTAAAAATAATATTATAAATATATGTTCTGAACTGGTCTTACCTAATGTTGAAGGCTGTCAAGCTTTTTTAATTAATATTGGTACCCTCCAACAGTCTTAAAGTATATTTTGTCTGACATTAATATAGCTATTCAAACTTTCTTTTAGTTTGCATT
Organism: Plecturocebus donacophilus; assembly: GCA_004027715.1. Lineage (NCBI taxonomy): Eukaryota > Metazoa > Chordata > Mammalia > Primates > Pitheciidae > Plecturocebus > Plecturocebus donacophilus. Next base: position 37,693 of record PVKP010017335.1, read on the forward strand.
TCATTATTACTTTTTTATCTTTTTATGCTTAAATTTTCTGTATTCCTATGCCTTAGATATCTATTTTGTATGTAGAATATAGTTAATTTCATTTTTGTTTTATTTTTGAATCTGGCAAGCTCTTTTAATGGGGAGAATTTGATACATTTGTTTACATTGAGATTATTCAAACTTCTGAAAGCTTTTGGAATATCTATATATTCTTATTTTTATATTAATTGTTAATTTTTTTGTGTTTACTTATGAATTTTGATTATTATAGTAGAATGATATTTGTGCTGATAAAATTAAGAGCCAGTATTCTGATAATGTGACTAAATAAATTCTTGGGTCATTTCTAAGAAAAACACAATTTCAAACAAACATTCCAAATATATTTGTAATAGCTTCATGGGCAAAAGATGAATTTTGCTTTGACTATGTTTTCCAGCAATGGTTGTTTGGTTTGTGTTAGTTTTCTGACTGCATGATGAGGTCTAGCATGTCACACAACTTAACTTCAATATGCACACAATTCTTCCGCATGTATTGATTAAAGACATAAACCTCATATGTCAAGATACTTCATCAGCTTTACCCACAAATTTATTGGGCAGGTAATAATAATATAAATTAACACATATAGCACATACTGTATGCCAGGCATTGTTCCATGTGCTTTATATTTTTTGAATCATTAATACTCCCAGCAAGTCTGTTATGCTGCCATAATGGACACCAAATGACTCCCTACTGTCTTTAATTTTCTCCATCATCTCATCTCTATTTCTAATTGTACTTTTACCTCTCTCCGTTCTTTTTTCTGGCTTTAGGAATGGGTGGTATGATAAAGTTGAAAGAGCAATGAGGTATGAAGTCAAAGAAATGCATTTCGAATCCCATTTCTAGTACCACTTGATGGCTTGGCAACCTTGAACAAGTTCCTATTCTCTTCATCTGCAGAACAGAAATAAAAATATCTATTTCATCTAGTTATTATAAGTATAAAATAAGATAATGTGTGAAAAGAGGTGTTCAATGTGTATTCTTTCTCTCCTCATCATCACATTAATAGTGTAAAGTCAATAGAATTACATAAACTTGTTCTAACAACAACATAAACTTGCGATGTATAATTTCAACAAGTCATTTTCAGAGGTGTCATCTCTGGCTGTCACCTTATCTAAAATAAAACACACAAAACACACACACAATCACAATCAACACATAAAGCACACACAACACATGTGACACAGAAAATGTACATATCACATACACACAATCATACTCAACACCCATACAACATGCACACACAACATACACAACATACATATATAATAAATAACCTTCTTGTATAAACACACATACTCACATAATTTCATATGCCCAAAATATATTTTATTTCCTTTATAGCATTTATTCAGTACCTGAAATTATACAAATTGATTGGCTTACTTATTAAATACCACTGCTCACTAGAATGGAAACATTAATGGAAAGGGAAAGTGATATAGCTAGCTAGTATGTGCTAGAAAAAGGCTAAGTGTGACAAGATGTGATACTGTTTGGAAGTTTGTCTCCCCAGATCTCATGTTGAAATGTAAACCTCAATGTTAGAGGTGGGGCCTGGTGGAAGTTGTTTGGATTATGGGTGCAGATTCCTCATGAATGGTTTAACACCATCCCCTTGGTGATAGTGAGTTCTCCGTCTGATAGTTCATGTGAGTTCTGGTTGTTTAAAAGAGCATGGCATCTCCCTCTTCCCGACATCTCTTGCTCCTGCTTTTGCCATGAGATATGCCTGCTCCCCCTTTGCTTCCACCATGACTGTAAGCTTCCTGAGCCCTCACCAGGAGCAGATGCCAGTGTCATGCTTCCTCTAAAGCCTGTAGAACTGTCAGCCAAATAAACTTCTTTTCTTTGTAAATTATTCCCTCTCAGGTATTCCTTTGTAGCAATGCAAAAACTGACTAACATGGAAAATTTTTACCAAGAAGTGGGACATTGCTATAAAGATGATAATGTGGAACTGGCTTTAGAACTGGGTAATAGGCAGAGGTTGGAAGAGTTTTGAGGTCTCAGAAGAAGATAGATAAGGAAAGGTTTGGAACTTCTTAGAGATGTGGTAAGTGGTTCTGACCAAGTGTTGATAGGAATATAGACAGTGAAGGTCAGGCCAATAAGCTCTCAGATGGAAGTAAGAAATTTATTGGGAACTGGAGTCAACGTCTCCCTTGTTATGCCCTAGCAAACAGCTTGGCTACATTGTGTTTATGTCCTAGGAATCTGTGGAAGTGATGACTTAGGGTATCTGGTAGAAGTAATTTCTAAGCAATAAATCATTCAATATGTGGCCTAGCTGCTTCTAATGGCCTAAGATGAGATACAGGAGCAAAGAAATGACTTATAGTTAGAACTTATATTTAAAATGGAAGCAGATTGTAAAAGTTTGAAAAATTTGTAGCCTGGCCAGAAAAAGAAAAATCATTTTTAGGATTGGAATATAAATATGTTATAAAGCAATCACTTGCTAAAGAGATTGACATGGCTAAAATGGAGCCAAAGCTAATCATCAAGATAATGGGGAAAAGGCCTTGAAGCTATTTCAGAGCTCTTAGAGACAACCCTTGCCATCACAGGCCCAGAGACCTAGAAGTAAAGAATGTTTTTGGGGGGCCAGGCCCAGGGCCCCATTGCCCTGCACAGCCTGAAGACACTGCTCCCCACATCCTGTTTGCTTCAGCTCCAGATGCAGCTCAAAGGGCCCCAGATACAGCTCAAGCCACTGCTCAAGAGGGTGCAAGCTTGTAAAATAGAAAATCCAAATACTCCTCCACAGAAATGTTATCAGAATTAAATTATGGGTAGAAAACATGGGAAAACACCTAGAAGAGAGACAAGTACTCAATACATATTTATAGAGACTTACTTACATTTAAAATTCTCTAAAACCAGTAGTACCAGATGATCATTATAGTACAAATTTTAGCCACTCAAAGTACTTGCTTTCAATTCAGTAAAACATCTAGAATTAGTTTCATAATTAAAATCTGTATTATTATAGTGAAAATCCATTTACAGACCTATATCAAGCTTATTAATGTTGTTTTTTAAACTGTCTAGTATGCTATAATGGCAAACTTTATATACATATAAAACATTGAAAATAAATAAAGAAGTTCATATTTCACTATTTATGTTGAAATATACATTTAAGTTCTGGAACTCTATTTAAAAATATGTAAAAAGCTATAAATGGCAATATTTCTGCAAGTAGACTAGCTTGAGAATTTTTCACTTTTAATTTTAAGCCCCTGTGTATTGTTTAAGGATTTTATAAATAGCATATATTATTCACATACTTAATCAAAATAGCATAGATTTTTCCAAAAATACAGTTATTATAAAGTGGAATATGTCCTTTTTTTCCTGATGGAGCATTTTTGAATAAGTAGATATATTTAAAAAATACATTTTGAAGGACAAGAGTTGACTTGTTAAGTCATTACCTCATCTTCTGTTCTCAGGCTTTTATTATACAAACAAGCTTTATTTTTTAATACTTTCATGAACTCACACCTCTCTCATCTGAAGTTAAGACTGTTCCAAAGGTGAATTTTGCAAGCCAATCAATTAGTAGCAAATGCAATGACTTCATATTTTGGGAAAATTTACATTTTTTTAAAAACATTTTTTTCCATATGCTACACTTGGCACTAACTTCAAAATGGCCCAGATTGTTCTGGATCATTTCATGGCAAAATTAATTTCTGTATTACCTCATTTTCTTCCCCAAAGGATGCCTTTTTTCTGTTCAAGTTAAGCAGACATTAATATCTCAGCAGGGAAAATATGACTCTTTTAATTTGTATAATAGACTTTTCAGTCCCAAATATTAGAGTAGTATTACAGTTACTGCTCTATAACTACACAAGATTCCTTTAAGTTTAGTTCAGTTCAACAAATACTTATTGAGCATCTTATATGCCACAAGCTAGGGTAATTTCTAGAGTTACAAAGTTAGCTAAGTGTTTAAATATTCTGTTGTTCAAATAGTCATCAACCAAAAGGAGAAAGCAGTATCTAAAGAGAATTTCAATGTGACCCCTGAGGGTCAAGAACCCACAAAGAGGGGAACCTCTCTGGTTTCTGTTTTTCAAAATAAGCATGCACTCTTCCACTCAAATTTATATTTTTGTCTTATAAGTTCCTACTAAGTAAAATCCCTTTGTATCTTTCTTTGTACTAGGCTTTCTATATAGCTGTAAATAATCAGACTCTGAATATTATTCTTTGTGAATAACAATAGTGTCCAAAAAAATATGACAGGGATGTATACTTTGGGTCTCACAGTCATGTGGAACTAAATCCAATATGAGAAACTTAGATCTTAGAGAGCACAAATGAATCCAGCTGATAGAAGAGTGGAGATAAAGAATGAGGAAAAAGAGAGAAAATGAGTCAGTTATATAATTCTTCTCTCCTATAAGCAAAAACATCTCCAATACAGGAAATGCCTTTAATCACCCACGTAACTAAGGTCATGGTTTTGCTTTCACATACCTATTTTAAACTATTTTTTCTAAAACAGCAGAACAATGTGCTGTTGACTGTTGCTGTGAAAACACACAAATGAGGAGAACTTAACCTTGAAATTGAGTTAATTTTTGTTGGAAAAAATGTCTTATGGGGGAATAGAAAGCAATCAGCGTGAAACTTACTAGAGAAAGCAGCCATAAAAGAAAGTATTGGTTCAAAGGACAGTTATGACTTAGAAAAAATATTTTATTATAAAAATATTATAGTAGGAAAAATTAAATGAAACATAGTGCATGAGTAACAAGGCATGGAGTAGGGCACAGGTTTTGTTAAACACTGAATTAATTAAATTACTATTTTTTGCATATCATTTTCTTTACTAAAAGCAATCTCAAAGGTTATCTCTCCTTTTTTTTTTTTTTTTTTTTTGAGGGGGAAATACTCAGATTCCTATAGTTTCTAAAGTCTCTATGGTGCAACTTTACCCTTTTATAAAAGTTTTGAGATCACCGGTAACAACAAATCAACCATGATCTCAAAATAATTTTAATGACTTTCACTTATTTTATTTAAAGAAACGACTGCTAGAGAACTAATTTCATTGAAAAACTGAAAACCACATTTACAGAATGTGTGTTGTATGAATGCATTGTTTAAAAAATTATCAAAGATCTACTTTTTACTCAGTTTTAGATAGAGGACATAAAATGAAAGCACAAGTGGTATCCCCAAAGATTTTCTACAAAGAATTTTTTTGTGTCTTGACTTAAAAGTAAAAGCATCTCCGTCTAAATTCTTTTCAGCTGAATATACAGTTGCATGTTACTACAACATATATTCTCTAAATTGGAAGTATGCCTTCAGGTTAAAGGAAATCTGAGCTAAAGAATCTATGAATAAACAAATAAATATAAATGAATAGAAATCATCAGTGTACAAGTTTACAAAGTTTCCTTTCACACTATGGATCTCTTTAAAAATGCTTTCTAAGCATTTTGGTCATGAAGTCTTTGCCTACACCTATGTCCTAAGCAAAGAAGAATAAAGCATCTTTATCTTCAACAAAACTAACAGGAAACATGACCACATAAGAGATTTAGTTGTCAAATATCACCTCATAATGTAAATCTGAACAAAATGTTAAACAGAATTTTTTTTTTTTTTTTTTGAGACAGAGTCTTACTCTGTCACCAGGCAGGAGCACAGTGGTGTAATCTCAGCTCACTGCAATCTCTGCCTCTCAGATTCAAGCAACTCACCTGCCTCAGCTTCCTGAATAGCTGAGATTACAGGTGTGTACCACAACACCCAGCTATTTTTTTTTTTTTTGTATTTTTATTAGAGAGAGGGTTTCACCACGTTAGTCAGACTGGTTTCGAACTCCTGATCTCATGATCTGCCCGCTTCAGCCTCCCAAAGTGCTGGGATTACAGGCGTGAGCTACTGTGCCCAGCCAATATTTTAATTTCTAAACCAATGTAATTTACCAAATATCATTACTCCATAAATATATTTTGCTAGATAGCTTAGAGATCCTAACTTTGATTTGTTGAATAAGGTACAGATCATAGTTTACTGATTTTATGATTCTGTTTTCTCATCTTCAAAATGGGGAAGATGGGTTCTTTTGTCAGGTAATATGATATCAGTGTTTTGTCATAAATTGTACAGTTTCTCAATATTTAAAGTCTCAGAGATAACGTTATTTTTCAAGTTTGTCAAATTAGGACAACAGAAGAGTTTTCCAAGTACAGTATTATCTATCTTTACAGTACATGTATAGGTCTGGAGGGATCTCATGGTTAATTGATTCAAGATGTTTGCCTCAAGATAGATCCAAAGTGCTTCATAAGAAATACAATTTAATAAAACTAATGATATTTGAAAATAATGACTTAGACATCTGGAATTCAGAAGAAAGTGAGTAAAAAGGAAAAAAATGGTTTATTATGCATAACCCATTATATTAGCATGTTAACAAAGTTCCAAGATTAGCAGAGGTCAGAATAGTGGAAAGAAATCTCCAACTCTTCCTGGGGAAATTTCTCACTCAGCCCAAACTTCAGTTTGGCTTTCATTCTTCTTGTCCTCCACAGGGAGAAAGATCTTTTTGCCCTTTTCTGTCTTTCTGCCATGCATGGCTTGGAATGTTAACCCAGCTTTTCCAAAATGTGTATAAGCAAATAATGTCTTCATGGCCTCAGGGAAATATGACACCTTATTTTATTATTTGACTCCTTGTTACTGAATACTTATGCATTAAATTTTAAAAATTATTTTAGAAATAATTAAAATTTTTGCATACTGCACTGTTTGTTAATATTGGTATTTGAACACTTTCTAAGATCTTGCATTTTAAGTTCTGCTTCTCTTTATCTACTTATCCTTTTATTGCCTCACTATCAATAATAAAAAAACTGATATATTTATTCCATCACCAAGTACATTATGTCTTTCACAGTTAACTCCAGACTACTTTAGTTAACTAATTTTCAACCATAAGTATAAAAAAAAGATAAAAATATCTTTTTTTATTCACTGTAGTATAAACAGTGAATCTTGACTTGTCTCCCAAAGTACATAACTGAGATTAGAAAAGTATGGCTTCAACTACAATTGCTGATCAATTGTAGCATTCCTTCCTTCTGCACACATGTGCAGAATCTTTTCCAAGTAATGCTTGAGTTAACAACTACTGCTCTTTAAATGCTGATACAGGAATATAAATGTATTTGTATTCCCTAATATAGAAAGGTTTGTACAATTTTGAAGGTATATTATCCATATAGTTATGAGCATCCTATAGTTAGTAATTCTCAGTTTAAATGAACAATATATTGGAATAATATTTTACTTTTCCTTTGGTAAGCTTACACTTATATCCACCTGAATTATTTAGAAGTAATAAGCAGTTTTCCATAAGGCAAGATAAATGCACTATGTTCCACTTTGCAAATTATGTAAAGTTCCAATCCCAGGAACTAGAAACTAGGCAGGAAAAAAAATGCTGAATTTTTAAAATAAGTAGCAGTTGCTATTATTTTGTTAGAATTACAAAACGTATTGAATATATTATTACAAATATATCTGTGATCTGTGATTAAGGCTCATATGACCTTACAGGACAAAGCCCAAATACCTGAAAATAATCAAGGCTCTTTGTAATTTGATCCAACTTTTCTGCTTCATCTTTGACTACTTTTTACTTTGCTTCCACCAAAGGGTAAGTTAAATTGTAGCCTGCAGTTCCTGCAGAACTGTACCCAAGTATGGTATCACTTGTCACGTCCCCAGACATTTGAAAGTCACTGCCCACCCCACTGACTTCAGTGCCCTTCCCTTCTCTACTTTACAATTCCTACTTATTTGTCAAGATCCAGGTTAAAATAAGCTCTCTGAAGCCTTCTCTGAACTTGGGCAAGGTCAATCATTTCATACCTGTATTACTGGAGCACTTGGTACAGATCTACATTATACTGGGTAATCATAATCACTGGATAATTATATGACTATTAATCTCCAATAAACTACATACATGGTCCTCAAATACAGGAATTTATGGTGCTTTCATGTTTGTGTTCCCAGTTTCATGAATAGTACTTACACAAAGTAGAATTTCAATAAATACATATGAATGAATAAATGAATGTTTGAATAAATCATACACTAATCTAAAGTAAATTTGAGTTATAACCCAGACCTTTTCCTAAGTCCACACTAATCAAATTATTAATTTTGCTAGTTTTGTAGGTCCACCAAAAATGACAATCTTGCAACTTCTGTATTCACCTATCCCAATCCCTCCACTTTCTCCTCTTTCACCCAGAGGAAGTTGTGAATGCAAAACTGAGAGATTTAAGGTAAAAAGAATCATGCATCACTACAGAATAGACACATTACAAGCATGATTATTTGTTTCTCCTTGCAAACCAATTATTGAATGATTTTTATTGAATAAATGAACTGGAGTGTTCCGAGGGACACACAGTGCACTTAATGGGTCACAGCTGACCCATTTTTAAGGGTACAAATAGCACCCTAAAACTGAGAAAATTCTTTATAAGAGTTGCCTGACTTAAATTTGAAGAGCGATGAGCTATTTGTAATTTATTAAAAAAGAAGCACTCATCTTTTCTTGGATTCTCTT